>RJWH01008029.1:0-34205 GCA_004363575.1 Solenodon paradoxus | reverse complement strand
TGTCCGTGTGCCCTGCTTCAGACGCTCCTGCTCTCAAATCTCCATCCCCAAACAGGTGTAGATGCCTAACCACTCGCCCCCTGACGACAGGGACTCAGGTCAACACAGATGATGGAGGATCGAGGGACACTGCGCGCCCCATGTGGCCCGGCAGTTGAAGTGGCTGAGCGGTGGGCCGGTAGAGCCCGGGACCGGGGTTTGAGGCCCAGATCCAGCGGGAGGGGCACCGACGGTCTGGGAGTCGGGGAGGCTGCCTGCAAGCGGAGCGGCAGGGACAAGGAGCCGCACAGCAGCGTACGGGGCGTGCCGGGGCTGCAGGCTCCGAGGCGCGGGGAAGCCCGGCATCAGCCACAGCGCGAGCGACGCTGACCAGGAAGCCCCCGGGAGCGATGGAAGGTGGCCACCGGACATGGCTGCAGACACCGGCCAAGGCCCAGCATCGGGGAGCAGGGGCAGCACCTGTAGAGGTCGTGTGGGACCCACAGGAATGACCCCATTTTACAAAGCGAGGACGGAGGCCAGAGAAAGTGGGACGGGCATCAGCCTCAGTGCAGACACACCAGAGGGGACACTCACGTCACCACACAGGAGGCGGGTGCTTAGAAATGCCCGTGCAGATGGCACGTGACTGTGGGGCTGCCCAGACAGACGAGAAGAGCGAGAGTCACGTGTCATCTCACAGTTGTCACACACGTCATCACAGGGCGCCGACGATGGCCGACTCCGGGGCAACCCGAGAGACGCCAGCAGGTGCCAATGCAGGAAGGGGCTGCGCTGGGACAATTCAGGACAAATGGCAGAAAACACCCTCAGTAGGACTTTCGGTGCAAAAATAAAAGTCCTGCACACAGGACGCAGCAGCCACCTTCATGAAGCCAAATCTCAGACTCGCAGGGACTGGGGGCCGCCACACCGGGAAGAGTGGCCACATGTTTGACTGAATCTATAAAGAATGCAAACTAAACAGTTTTTTTAAAGAGTCATCCAGTGCAGCTGATGGACTAGTGGTTGGGTCTGCCACCTCCAGTTGAGCACAGTCCACACGCATCCCCAGCGACCTGGGTTCCTGTCCCAGGGCCAGAGGCAACGACCAGGAGTAGCAACTGAATAAAATTAGCTAAATGCTTCTTCCTCCTCTGTCTCCCTGCTGCCCGCTCACCTGCATTCCTGCTGCGACTTTCCTTTAAAAAAAGTATGGGTGGCAAGTAAGCCGTGAAAAGATGTTCAGCGTCGTTAGCAACTGAGAACGTGCCGTGAGTCGTGGCACCACGCTGCACCTGTCTGGGCGACTAAAATTTGACAGGTGAGAGCAACGTGGACAGAGGGGCAGCACCCATGGAACGCGGGGAGCTCGCGGTGGGAGCGCGGTGCCCGCGGCGGGAACGCGGGAGCCGGGCTGCTCTGGGAAGGATTTTGGTGGACTCCTTGAAGAGACTTTTTTCAGAAACGGTGCTGGGGCAACTGAATAACCATTTGGAGAAAATAATAAACACAACCCTTCCTCACACCAGACCCAAGGCTGCACCCCGAGTGGTCAGGGGTCTGAGGAAGAGGAGAACGGGGTGCTCCGGATGGGCAGGGAGCAGCTTCTGACGGTGACTTGCTGGCCAGGGGCAAGGAAAGAAGACTGATGCATCTGGCGAAGTCATAATTAAATTGGGCGTATCTCTGTGTGCAGTCAGAGCCAGAGAAGCTGGAACAAACCGATGCATACACCCCTCAGAGATAAGTATCCCTGACATATGGGGCCTTAAAAACAAAAACACAGCAGAAAGTGGAGAACAGGCATGAACGGTTTGCCAAGAAGTAGCAGGAGTCCCAGACAGAGGAGCCTGTCCCACACATCCATAGCCACAGGCTTCACCGAAACAGCGGGCAGCGGTGCCTCAGAGAGAAGCGGCTGCCGTGGGGACTGAGGACACCAGGCCGTGACACAGAACCCCGGCCCCCGAGCCCCACGCCCAGAGGCGGGCGTAGAGTGGGTGCAGGGCTGCAGGCCGGGGTGCAGAACAGTCCCCGCAGGCCGATGGGCCGTCCAGGCAGAGGACAGGAGCTCCACGCTGCGGGCGGACATGCTGGGCATGCAGGCTCGCGCTCGGAGAAGTGGCCACGTCGCGCTGACAGCGCTTACTGAGATGGGAAAGCGCGACCCAGCTCAGAGCTGTGGGACGCCACCCCCGACTCCGCAGGGCACTGTGCCAGCCTCTGGGGGACCCACCGCACCACGTGGGACAGTTCACAGACGGACTGACCAGCTACCAAGGACCCTCTGAATCACACCTTGCTGCACCCAAAATTGCCGAGCGCGCCCAGCACAGGGCAGTGGCGTTTAGTGGCCCCGCGGGGCACCCCTCCCGCCGCAGTTCCCTCTGCTGTAAGCCTCACTGAAGCCCCCCTGACGGACGTAACAGCCATCAAAGGGACCTGCTGGGGACACGAGAGCCACGTGGTCGCCCCAGGGAGCCCCAGTATGTACTGATGAGAAGGGGTGAAATGGAATCGGACGCACGGATTCTAAACCCCCCAGGAGGATGTGCATTAAACGTGAATTCTGCGCTGGTGCGGAAGGAAGGGCGTCACCGAACACAATGAGTTGCCACCAGTACAGGGAAAGCAGTCACTACCGTTTTCAGTCAAGGACAGCATTGCCAGAGACCCGGGCACATATGAGGGAAAGCAACCCCGGGGAGCAGATGTGAAGACGCTCCCAGGGCACAGAAACCATTCGCGCTTCAGAGCCTCCGATTCTGACTCACAGTTCAGTGTCAGGCAGAAAAGTGCACACCTGGTCATGTCGTGTGTAACCTCAGAGCCTCACGACAGAGGGAATGTCAGGTGCGGACAGAGGACAGCCGGTGTGTGACTCCTCACAGCTCCGGAGGCCGGCCAGGCCAGGCTCTGTCTCCCGGTCTCCTGAGGACGCCAGTCATTTCGGATTTTTGCATTATCCCAGCGCTCACGGGCCTTTCCCTGCCTCACCTCTCTGAAGACCCTGGGGCCCAGGACTGGGCATCGTGACACCTTGAATATAGAAAAGCTTGCAAGAAACAAAACAGAAAATTAACGTCGATGGGAGGAGTCCTTCGGAGAGAAACAATGGAAGCAGACGAAGGAGACTGAGGAGTGATGGTGGGAAAAGATTACACGTTAAGTAAATCCGGACGAGGCTGGTGATTATGAAATACTAGTAATGACCAACGCTGTGATGTAAAAATGAAACGAAACTGAAATAGCAGTTAAAACTAGCAGGGAAAGCAGCACAGCATCGTTGCAGTTAAAACTTTCTCAGGTCCGTGTAATACTCTAGAAGAGCTTCGAGACTTGACTGAATCTAAACTTTGTTAAGCCATGTAGACATATTTTTTTTAATCTTAGGAGCAATTATTACTAAAGAAAAGAAATAAATGGAATCAAATAAAGCCACACCAAGAGTGGGGGGAAAGAGAAAAAAGGAAAATTAATGCAAAAGAAAGCAGGAAAAGAGGAGAAAGAAGCAAAGAAAAATCACAGACTAGGAATCACAAAATCAAAGTGTAGAAATAAATTCAAAACTTGTCATAACCGACGATGAGCAGGACTTCGAGCTCAAATAGCGAGTGGACAAAATCAAGCCCAGCTAGATGCTTTCCAAAGGGGCACTCACGCAACATAAGAATGCGGGACGTTTTCGTTTCAAAAAGAAAGAAAAAAGTAAAGGTAGCATAACTAATTTTTCTTAAAGTCTAAAAAAGCCATATTATATCAGACAAAATGGGGTCAATAAAAAACGCATTAGCCGGGACTGAAGCGCATTAGCCAGGACTGAAGCGCGCAGACGGCGCACACAGCCCCGCAGAGATGTGTGGGAAACCGTGGCATGGCCACGAGGACTGCGGTCGGCGTGGAAGCTCACACACCGGCCGCTGAAACCGCACCAACAGGCACGAAGGCGTGAAGGAGGCAGGGTCGCCCGACGAGGGGCAGACAAAGGGCTCAGGGGACACGTGTCCAGACACACAGAGGCTCGAATGCAGCAGCTCACTCCCTTCAAGGAGACCCCGACTCGGAAGTCAGAAAACGGCGGAATAACCCACGAAGGCAGAGGGAGCGCAGAGGCGAGGGGGCCGCAGCCCCGCAGGGGTGCAGCTGGGGGGTCCCCGTCTCTGCGACGCCCTCTCTGAGGAAGAACTGTCTAGATGCTCCTCTCTCTACTGCAGGCTCTGTCACTGCCTTTCACTGCCTGGAGTCCGGCGTGTCCCTGCCCTGGGTGGACAGGCAGGGAGGGCCCTGCAGGGAAGGACAACATGGTGGCTGCAGGCGGCCCCTGCTGGAGTGTCCAGCAGGGTGTGTGTGGCCCCACTGTGGCAGGGGTCATCGTGCAGGGGACAGGCTCACAGAGAGGACCCCAGCGCCCCCAGGAAGGTCCTGCTCCTCCTGGGTGCCAGCCGCAGGCTCCCCGGAGTCTGCTCACCGGCAGGGAGAATGGACACCTACCTGCTTCCCTGCCCACGTGCTGGGAGGCCGAGCGACCCTATGGGGACTGGGCCCCACGAGGGCCCTGGCCGTGCCATGGTCCACACCACTCTGGGCCCTGCTTGAAGCCGGGGCAGCAGTGCGCTCGTGCCGGCTGGGGCAGGACACAGGACAGCCCTGTCCCCTAACCGGAGGCTTCCCAGGGCGGCCACCACGTCCTCATGGCCGTCCATGCCGCCCCACAAGCTCCCTAGGCCCCAGAGGCGCCTGCTGCCCAGAGAGGAACGTGGGCAGCGCAGGCCTCTGGGGGAGGGGCACCACTGTCAGGAAGCAAAAGCGAGGACACGTCAGGCCCCAAAATCGTCCCTCTGCCTGCGTTTCCCTCTGTGCATGAGCGCGAGCCAGGCGGGATCAGCGGCACTCCCGGGGGCAACGGTGAGCCGAGGGGACCGCGCCCGCGCCCCCTGCACCCGTGGGAGCCCAGCGAAGGCGCTCCCGGCATCGCTGCCCACAGTTCGCCACGTCCCCACAGGACAGTGGACAGATTATCTGACCTCGCAGAAAGGGCTGGCGTCCACGCCCCGTCATGTCCTACAACTCGGAGGCCAGGACACACGGGCACCCTTAATGGGTGAAGCCTGTGCCCGGCGCCCCGGGAGGCGGGTTGGGACAGTCTGGGCAGCCAGTCACGACTGAAGCGAGCGAGGCGCCTGCCACCCTGAGAGTCCCTGAGCCAGGAGCCTGAGAACTGGAGAGCGTCACAGGGCCACCTGTCGCGTCACCGTGTGAGCGGAGGGCAAGGGCCGCGCAGCAGGACAGCCAGGACGTGAGTGACCAGGCAGATGTGGGGCTGGGAACTCGGGGGCAAGCATCTGGAGGGAGATGGGTGCAGGGGTCTCACAACCGCGCAGGTGACACTTGTTCCCTTGGTGGCACGCAGGTCAAAGTTCCCGCCGTTCAGGACACCCAGCTGTCCCGCTGTGAACACGGGTGGTGGCGAGAAGGGACAGAGGGACAAACCACCTGACGCCCAGCGTGAGGCCGAGGGCGCCGTACCGAGCCTGTGCTCACACGAGGCGAAGGCGCCACCGGCCGGGGTGTGGACCAGGCGGGAGGAGGCCACAGCGCTGCCCGGCCGCACGCGCTCACCCTACCTTCAAGGAAGCGTGGGAGAGGCCTCAGCTCCACCAGGAAGCCCGAGGGGCCGAGCGATGGAAGATGGGGGTGCCGGGGTCAGGCATCAGCGCCGTGGATGGCGGGCCGGCATGTGTCCTGGGCAGGGGACCCGGGAATCCTCGGCCATGCAGGAGGACAGGCCCCTCACGCATCCGGTCGGTGGGCCTGGGGTCTCCCGCAGATGCCCACGCCGAGAGCCACGCTGGCCGCCCAGTTCAAGTCCCCGCTTTGTCAGGGCTCCAGGGAGTGGGGATCCTGGGCAGGCAGAAGCGAGATGGGAAGGAGCGGGGCTGCGAGGACACCACCCCCCAGGCGCCCTCCCCAGGGACCCCCAACCAGAGACAGCCAGGGCTCTGATCCTCCTGCCAGACCCTCTCCGGCCCCTGGAGCCCACCAGCTGTACGGCGGATAGACCCCCAGCCGGGCCCAGGCAGGACACAGGGCCCTGACCAGGTCAGCAGGCCCCTCTGTGGGCTGTGGGGTGGAGGAGGCCTCAGGCCAGGCGCGGGGCTGCAGGGGGGCCGCCTCCTCCCGCTGGGGGCTCCCTGGAGACCACTTCTCCGGCCACGGCAGCAGCTTCAAACAGGTTCTTGGAGGGGGCGGAGAAGCAATCTCTTTCATATAAATGTTTAATTTGGAATGAATATTTATGAGGTTCTTGAGCGCAGGGGCTGTGGTTTAATAAATATTAACGAGGAGCGAGCCCCCCAGCCCTGACTAGCACCTGCGCGGCCACCAGCCCTGGGAAGGGCCGCTCCTCCTGGATGAGCAACCCACGGACACGCGCGCCCAGGACTCGGGGCGGCTGTGCTCCCCACACTCTGCCTGGGGCTGGGCGACACGGAGTGGCCCGCGATCCCGGCGGGCGGGTGCGCTGCTCCGGAGGCGGCGCCGCCGGGGTGGGAGCTCCCGCCCGGGTGTTTCCACCGGAGCCCCAGCAGGGTCCCCAACGCCGCGGTGGAGCGCGGGCGCCCTCGCGCGGCCAGTGCGCGCACGACCTCCGGGAGGATAGACAGGACCGCTCAGCTAAAGGTGGGGCGCCCAGGGGGCAGTCAGGTCCGCACATAGAAGTGACCACCGCGACGTCAGCCACCGTGCTTCCCCGGCACGGCGTGGGGTCAGCTGCGCGCCCTGCTGCAACCTCTCCCATCGGGAAGGCAGCAGTGTCCCCGATGCGGCTGCCCCGGCGTGGTGCCCCCAGCCGGTCCCCAGCCCCGGATCCACAGTTCACCTGTGCTTGGCAGCAGGGAGCCCAGAGTCTTCAAATCAAAGCCCCATGGGATTTGGGGTGGAGCCCAGAAGCCCGGCGGATCACTGCGGGGTCCCCGGCCTGCACTGGAGGAGGACGGCAGACCCTGAGGTGAGGACCCGGCCCTGGCCAGGCGCCCTGGGCTGCAGCCTCGTCTCCTCGTTCTTCCTGGCAGGAGCCAGGGGGGCTTTGTTTCTGAACTCCTTAAAGAGCAGAAGCCCAAGTCTCTGGGGAAATTAAATCTAGAAATGAGCTGGTGCTCCAAGGACGCCAGCAGGGCCCCCAGCCGGAGACTTCACACCCCCACGACCCCTTCACTCTTGGTCACTGACCTTCTGCTGCAGACACGTGGCAAGAAGCTGCAGGGAGGGGGCTGCGCGATTACCTGCGTGATGATGAGGCGGGGGCCTGGCCTCACCCGGAAGGGCCGCCCCTTCCCATCCCAGTCGAACCAGCAGAGTGGGGAGCTCCGGAAAAATCGCTCCAGGCGCCCCAAAGGGAGCGTGTTTCCTGAACTCCAATAAAACCTGGAACCGAGGCGGCACCGCGAGGCTCCTCACACTGGCCCGCTGGGCACGCAGTGGGTACCAGCTGTCCTGTCCCTCGGGCCGAGGACGCTGCCTCCTGGCCCCGCGGCGCCCAGCCCGCAGGCCGAATGAGGCGCTTCGACAGCACCCAGATGCGCGGATGGCGCTCAGGGCGTCAGCTGAAACGCAGGTCCTTAAACTGAGGAGGACGTCCCGACACAGACCCCACATGCCTTGTCACGGGGACACTGCGCTTCCAAGCTGCGGGTGGAGGTCGTTTCGAGAGAGGACACAGGGCGCACTCCCCTCCAAGAGCTGCCGGTGGGACAGACAGCAGGCCGGTGCCTCCCTCCACCCACGCCTCTGAGCGACCTTGGGCTCGTCCTCGTGCTCGTGGGAGCCTGAGCCGCCCCTAGACTGGGGGCGTGGAGCAGGGCACCATCTAGGGGGGATCTGGGGGGCTGAGGGCGTGGAGCTGGGCACCATCTAGGGGGGATCTGGGGGGCTGGGGGCTGGTGGCAAGCTGGGTGTGAGCTCCAGGGTGCTTGTCTCCCTGCAGGGCCTGGGCACACTCCGGCCTCCTACTGCGGCGCCATCTTAGAGACCCCAGTTAGCTTAGATGACTGACCTGTGGGGTCACCCATGTTTTTCCTTCCTCTCTTCCAGCTCTAAAATTCCACCTTGGTTTTAAAATGCACAGCAGAGTGAGCCCAGGAAGGCCGACACCCCCTCGCAAACGTCTCTTCCCACTCCTGCCCTGGCCTCCGGGCCCCACAGGCGGCGCACCTGCATCTCTCCCCTGTGCCCCATCTTAGTGCCCGAGGGCGTCTCACCGCGGGCCAACCACAGGGCCCGGCCACAGCGGCGCCGCTGAAACGACCTGTGCAGGCAGGGCCGGCCCCCGCTGCCCCTCGCACAGCCCCGGGCGCAGAGGACAGGGTGACCGGGGCAGCAGCCGGCCCGCGGGAGCTCCCAGTGCCTCCAGGACCGGGACAGGCTGGACCGTCTTTATGGAAAGGCGCAGGCAGGAACGGGGAGCAGAGGCAGGCTGGACGGGGGAGCCTGTCTATTCTCCTCACTGCCCGCCGACGCCTGCCCGCCGTCCGGAAGGCTCTGGAAGTGCGACCTTCACCCAAACGGCTTCACTGAAACCCAAACTCTGAAGAACGCAGCTTGGCCTGTGGGGAGCACCGCCTCCTGGTTGTGACCACTGCGTCATTCGAGGGTCGTGGGAAGTTTCTTTAATCAGCACCTGAGCCCGCTGTGCTGCTGACCGTCTCTGCATGTTGACACCTGCTGGGTCAGACTCTTGGTGAGTCCCCAGCAAGTAAGGAGCAGGCGGTCTAATGCCCACAGCAGACACCAGCAGAGGCCTACAGGCACGCGTCTGCCCGCTTCTCGTGCGTGTCCGTTCCACTCTGCACGGCTCCCACCTGGCGGCTCCCACCCAGCGGCCCCCACCCGCGGCCCCCACCCAGAGGCTCCCACCCGGCGGCTCCCACCCGGTGGCTCTCTGGGGCTTGGAAGACTCCATCAGCCAACACACTTGCCCAATAAAATCTGCTGAGCCAGAAACATCACCTGTTCTTCTGCACCTCGGATTGTCTTCACAATCTTCAGTTTTCCCCCAGGTGTGTTGTTTTTATAGATGCTGCCTTACAATGAATCAAAACTGCAGATTTGGGTGCGTGCTTGTGGAGCAGTGGTTAAGTCAGTCACCTCCAAAGGAGCACAGGCCGCATACCCCAGGGGTCTAGTCCTGGACCTGGGACGACAACCAGCGTGAAGAATAAAAATAAAATACAGTGCTTCTTCCTCCGCTTTCTTCCTGCTTGCCTGCTCCCCTTCATTCCTGCCAGTACTTTTCCTTTAAAATATAAAAAATGAATTAAAAATAAAATTAAACATAAATAATTTATATTAGACATTTGACCAAAAGGAAAAGGAAAAGCACATTTGACTTGGAAGATGTTTACACTCTGCTCACGTAACAGGAGCATGGGGACAAAGGAGATTGTCACTGCAACTCCCAAGTCACAAAGACGCGTTACAGAGGTGACTGTTCAGCTGGCGGGGGCCCTGCACACCGGCCCCGTCCCTCAGGTCCATATGGTGGAGGTGTCCTGGGGAGGCTGGGGGAGGCTGCCCCGATCACAGGAGCAAGGGGGGCACCTGACCAAGTCCAGGGTGGGCTTCACCCCCCCAAACTGCTAGCACTCACCCAAAGGTGTTCCCAGGAGGTGGTAAGTTTGGGGACCCCCCAGCCCAGGCCCTGCAACACAACAGGGTAATGCCACCTCTGCCCACCAGAGGGCCTGCCTCACCCCCAGGACAGCGGGAGGGCCCTGGTCCTGCACCTGCCTGAGTCTGGTGGCCTTCTGGCCGAGGGCTTGGCCAGCAGCTGGGCAGTCCCCTCTGCCCACTGCCCCTCCTGGGAGCAGAGCAACAGGCTGGGAAACCGGCACCACCAGCAATGCTTGGCGCTTAGATACCTGGGGAGAGTTCAGGCCCCTTTAGGAGAGAGCTGGCTGCCCCACGGTGGAGGGCGGCCTGGCCCCTGGAGCTGTCACCGGGAGGGACTGGCCAGCGAGAAGCAGCGTTGGGCAGGGTCCAGGTGGCCCCTATCTGCAGGCATCAGCCCCCAACATCTGCCAAGTACGTGGGGGTACAAGGCTGGTGAGTCCCCTCTGCCTGCTCCCACGGCAGCCCAGTAGAGGAGGGTGCATATCCTGGGGGTGTGGCTGACACCCACCCACCGGGTGCACCCACAGGCCTGTGGGCCCCAGACCAGGGCAGGTGCCCCTCCACTCCCGCACCTCACTGCCCAGCCCGTCCATCACAGCCCAGCATCTCCTGGAGCCACCCGCCCTGGGCTGTTTCCCCTTCTGCGGAGCAGGGGTGTAGATGGCTACCAGGGGAGGCAGCCAGTCTGCGCTCAAAGTGTTTCCACGTGGACACAGAGGGGCTGGATACTGCGTCTCTCCTGCCCTCTGCCCACCACCTGGGCCCTCTGAGGCCACTCTTAAGTCACCCCGGAGGACAGGCCTGGAGCAGGGACCTGGAGCAAGGACCAGATTAGGGGCTGGGGCTCCCAGAAACACTCTGAACCTCCCTCCACCCTGCATTGTTCTGTGCCAAGAGCTGGGGTCCCCCTTCCTTGTGGACTTAGGCAGTGTACTCACTTGATGGAAAGCCAGTGAGGACAGGGGACAGACAGCCAGGGGCTGGGAGCTGGTGGGCAGAGCTCATGGTGGGGGCGGGTAAAAGTGGGGTAGGACAGTGTGAAAGCAGAGCTGCCCACAGGGGAGCTGCGGGGTGGTGGCCCCGGGGGACGCCAGAGCCACAAGGCCTGGTCCAGCCAGAGAGGCGGCTGCCTTGCTCACAGACCCCTTCCTGGATGCCCGCTTCTGGAGCCGGGAGGGAGGCGGCCAGGGTGGTGGGCCGTGTCCCGGTCAGCACAGAGAGGGAGTCAGTCCCACAGATACCTCATCTGTCCCTGGGGCGGCCTGACCCGCTGTCAATCGGGGATGGAGGCTTCCCAGCCCCTCCCAGACACGCGTCCAGCTGCCAAGGACACGCCTACAAAACGCGATCAGGTGCAGGCAGTACAGGGTCTGTCCCCGGCCTGTGTGGGCAGCCTCCTCGCAGCTGGGCCTGCCTGGCTGCGCCCCGCAGCACCACTGCCTATCCTGACGGGAGTCCTGGGAACATGGGCCCGTCTCACGTGGGACACTGTCCAGTCTTTGATGGTGGTTCTGTGACAAGTCTACAGTCTGCTCACCTGGCCTCCAGACGCCCCATTCTGGTCATCTTCTCAGATGTCCCAGATGTCCCATTCACAAACGTCCCTCTCTCCTCCAGGTCAGATTAACCAGGAGACCGGTTACCACCTAGGCGGGCAGATGCTGTCCCAACCCAAGGACAAGTGTCCCCAAGTCTAACAAGACTTCAGCGAGATACTTAGCAGAAGCCATTGCAGCTCTTATGACCAGAAGTCACCCTCCACCCACACCTCCTGCTTCAGGTCCACTCTGCACACGCTCACACCCAGGATGGTCCCTTCCCTCAGGCCCCGCCCCCCGCCCCGACGGTCCCCAGGCCCCTCCTCCAGGTCGCTCCTACTCGCCTACAGGAACCCCACTGACCCCGCCCGCTGACAAGCCACGCCCCTCCGCCGGCCCCTCCCTCCCGCAGGCCCCCCTCTCCCCTCAGGCCTGGGGTCCCGTCCTGAGGCAGTGGGGGAAAGGGTTTTGATGCTGGAGCGTGAACTGGAGAAACCCTGTGTGGTGCCCCTGCGGTGGGTGGGTGGGTACCCCCGTCACTGTGCCTGGGGATGGCTGTGAGGGCCGCGAAGTCACAGGACGGGTGGGTGGTCTTGTCAGAGGGGCAGGAAGGAGACCAGCAGACCCCCAGCTGCGGCACCTGGCCTGGACTCCATCGTCAGACCGCAGCGTGCACGGGTCAAGCGGGCTGTCCAAGGTCAGCCCTGCAGCCAACTGACTGAGGACCCACCACCGCAGACGCAGGCCCAGCACCGCGCCGCCCCGGCAGAGCACTGCCCTCTGACCCGCGGCCCCGCCCATACGGCCGTGCCCCCCGGCGCCACCCAGGCTGGGCCTGACACTGACTGACACCCGGCCAGCAGCGCAGAGAGGCCTGTGTCCGGCGCCTCCCCAGGAATGCGGCCGCCCCGCCGCAGGGCAGATGGCGCCGGGGACAAAGGCCTGCTGTCTCAGGCCTGGTGGCCCCGAGGGGACTCTGAACACCCTCAGCTGCCTCCGGCGGCGGCGCCGGCTCCTCTGGAGGCGGGGAGGGGAGGGTGGCCGGGAACCGGCGGCAGCCTTTCCCTGCGCCCCGAGAAATACGCGTGGCCACGTCCTCCCAGACGGAGAGCAACGCGCCCGGTCCGCGAGCGCGCAGGTGCGGGCGGCGGCGTCGGGGCGGTTTACCGCGGTCCGCAGACCCGGCCCTGCCCACAGGCTGAGCCCGGAGCACCTGCGCCGCAAATCAGCGCGCACGGGCTCCCCTGGTGCAGCCCCCTCCGCAGGAGCAGGTCACAAATCCCAGGGTTCGAGTCCCCAGTCCGCCGTAAAGCAACTGTGTGGACAACTAAAATGCCCCTCCCGCCTCTCTCTTCCTGCCTGCTGCCTCCTCGCCTTCATTCCTGCTGCGCCTGCCCTTGGAAGACAGAGACAGAGGACCGCCCGCCCGCCCGCCGCCCCGCCCCGCCCCGCCCCGCTCCGCCCGCCGCTCCTGCAGAAGCAGCGCGGGACATTCCGCAGCTCAGCACAGTCTCCTGGGTGCAGGGGACGCGTGTTTTTCAACAAGTCGCCTGTCGCTATGTGCCACTCTCTCGGGTTTCTTTCAACATTCCCGGGTGTTGCCACACATCCGGCGGCGGGTCCCTGAGACCACAGGCTGCTGTCCTGAAACAAAGCCCAGGGCCAGGCTGGTGACAAGGGCCCTCGTGCTCTGAGGTTGGCAAGTCTGCGTTGGCTTTGCCTTGTGCCCCGAAGAGGAAGGCGGCAGGAGGCAGGAAGAGAGGAGGAAGCACGTGGATTTAGTTCGTGTTCCTGGCTCCCCTCGTCCAGGGCCAGGAACTCAGGACCCTGGGCGACTCAACCCGCAGCAGGCAGGACGTGCCCTCTCGGTTCCTCGCAGGCCAGAAGCACTGAGCGGGCAACTTTCCCCATCGTCTGTTGGTCCGCCTGCCTCGGTCCACCCGCACACCCTGGGAGCATGGAAGATGTCCCCCTGCGGAAATCGGCTGAGAGAGCGACCAGGAGGGAGTTGATAACCGGCCACTCGGGTCAGTGCCCCGTGCAGGTGGTGCCTTGCGGGGCAGGGCCCTGCAGGGTGGCTGGCACCCCAGAGGGCCCACAGGGGTCAGAGTTTGGGGTGACCACGTGGAAGTAAAGTCCCCGCTAGGACAGAGCCCGAGGGGCCCCCAGCGCACCACAATCAGCTCTGCTCTGTCCCCCCTGCTCTGTGCTGTGTCCGCCCAGGACAGAGACCACACCTGCCGCCACCGCAGGAGACGGGGCAACGGTCCGACCTCAGTCCAGTTTGCCCCCCTTGAACAGACAGACAGACACCCAGTTCACGGCCCTCCGGAGCGCAGCCTCCTGCGTCTTTGCAGCAAACCCTCACGGCGTGCGCAACAGAGCCGGCCGCCATGGACGTGCAAGAGCAAGACGCACCGAAACAAGGGCAACGCACTGATGGGAGCACAAGGACAGGAGAATGTCCTCACTGGCTGAAGGGAAGAGCGGGCCCCTGACCTGCAGCGGCCACCAGGACCAGGCATCTGAGATGAAGCGGAACGAAGACGGAGGGAAACAGAAGCTAAGGGACGTGCTGGACGAAGACCAGAAAGTGTGACCCGTGTGGACAAACTTAAACAAACATGGACTGTGCCAGACAGAGCTTCTGAGACCTTCTAGTTTAAAATGCAAGAAAAGTGACCCTAACCAAAAGGGGGAGGGTGCAGGCGCTGGATCTGGGCAGCTAAGTGCCAAAGACTTGCATCCGGGCGCAGAAGTGTGTAAAGAACGTCTGCGCCTCATCACGAAAACGACGATAGAAAAATGGGCCCAAACTGGTGAACAGACGCTTCAGAGAAGACAGGAACCAGAGGTCAGCAGGCGAGTTAGAGGCCCCAGCTGAATCAAGGGTCGCGGAAACACAAGCTTAAATCATAAAGTGAGACCACCGGCCCACAGAATGGTCTCGGGCACGCGAGCTTGCCCAGGTGGAGAGACCTGGGTGGGTGACCGGGAAACCACTCTCAAGGTGCCCGATGGAGGTGACCGAGTGTGCTAACACCTGCCCGAGGGTCGTGGCCACGCCGAAATGCCAGCTGCTCCAACTGGTGCCCCCACTCAGCAAAGGGCAAACACAGGCCATCGCCCTGGGGACTGTCCCTGGGGAGGGCACACCCATCACAGAGCAGAAGTGACAAGGAGCCAGGTCTGTGACTAGTGGGGACAGGGGAGCCAGAGCAAAGGCGGGGCAGGAGTGCTGGAGCCGGGGCAGGAGCGGCAGCCCCTCTTCGCTCACTGCAGGGTCATTTTCTCTGGGGCGCTCTGCGCTCTTGCATCTGGAAGTGGTGCCTCCAGGCAGACGCGCCAGGGCGAGGAGCACGTGGTGTGGGGCTGACCCGCGACCCGCGGGGGTGGGCCTCGTGGCCCGTGCTGGCTTCTGCACTTAATCTCCACTGGGGATCCTTCACGACTCTTTGTTTTCGTGTTTTTGTTTCGATCAAATATTTTTCTCAGATTCCGCTCTTCGTTCCATTTAAATCCAAATGAAGTGAAATGGGATGTTTTCTTCCAGAGTCGGGTGTTATAACCAATCACACTCTTTTTCATCTATTTCAGCTCTTCTCTTTACAGAATTAAAACCAGATCGCTGGCATATGGTTGAGCAGTGTAAAATGTCTCTCTCCCTGTGGTCAGATTTAAAGTGACTTTTACAGACTTCCTCATTTGCCGTTTTTCGCATTCACTGATGTCTTAACAAGCATTTTTCCTAACACTAGAGGCTTCTTTGAAGTCTGCTGGTCCAGCGCCACTGCTAAGGGACTGAGCAGGTGCCCAAATCCCAGTATTTGACTGGGATTATGAATTTAACACGTAGGTTATCATGTAGGTGCGTCAATTTCCATAGGATTATCTGAGGTCACCTCAAGTGCCCGCAGAGGCCATGGATGCATGAGAGGGGATGGATGCATGGATGCATGGGTGATGAACAGATGAATGGAAGGATGGATGCATGGGTGATGGATGGATGGATGGATGGGGGATGGATGTATGGGTGATGGATGATGGATGGATGGATGCATGGATGCATGGGTGATGAACAGATGAATGGATGGATGGATGGATGGGGGATGGATGGATGGGGGATGGATGGATGCATGGTTGAAGGATAGATGGATGGATGGATGGATGATGGATGCATGGGTGAAGGATAGATGGATGGATGGATGGATGGATGCATGGGTGATGGATGGATGGACGGGTAGATGGATGTTGGATTCCATAAGGGTCTTAACACCAAGCGCCTGAGGTGTCCCATGACAGAGTCAGAGTAGGAGCACAGGAGGTGACTTCTGGTGGGCAGGTCCCCAGTTCTGACACATCTTACCATCACTGGGACCATCATTCTCAGATTCTGTGTCTGTAAAGTGGGAATGCCCCAGACGAGGATGCTGTGGCCTGGAACACAGGCTGTGTCCGACATTGGAAGGGGTAGACGAGGGCTGCTGGCAGGCTTCAAAGCCTGCTCTTGCCCCTGACCTCCCAGCCTCTAAACTGACTTCCTACAGGAGATGGCCTCTCGAGTCTCAGGACCAAGGTGCTGCCCTGGACAGCTGACCTCCTGTGGCCAAGGCCAAACTTGCAGATCCTGGTGTCTAGTCTGATGCCCCTGTCCCGCCTGGGGGCTTGGTGCCACAGGCTCCCCCGTTGCAGGAAGGGCCATGTCAGCTCCCTCTTTTGGAGAACTGCCCCCCTGTGGAGAGGCCTTCAGACCCGGGGCGTCAGGACTGCTGCCAGGAGGTGTGGACAAGGAGAAGCGGAACTGTTCCCAGCCAAAGGGAGTGTCCCGACGGAGGCAGGTGGAGGAGCTGTTGAGGTCTCCCCTTCATAGCCCCTCCCTGCGCCCCTTGGGAGGGTGGGTCCGGGATGCTGGCTACTGGGCCACCGCGGGTATCTCCCCAGGGTGGGTGTCACACCAGCCAGGCTCCCATCCTCGAGACCTGGTCTGGAGCAGTGAGTCACTGCCCGGCAGTTTACGGCGCCAGCCCAGCGAAGGGGCGCCAACCAGGCAGGGCTGAGCCAGGAGGCGCGAGGTTCCTTTTTCTCCTCTTGGATCCGAGGCCCCAAATAAAGGCCTTGAGGACTTTCCCTGTCACAGGAAGGCCACACCAGTTCCCATGGTTCCCACTTCCCGGAGAGGGAACATCCGGGACACTGCAAACGTCGGGGCTGAGACACCCGTGTGGGGACCCAGTGTGACTGGCTTGGTTAAGATCCATGACAGCCCTCAGGAGACTTGGGGCCCCCCAGGGCTGAGGCCAGAGATGCTTAGGGAAAGAGCCCCCCACCCAGGCCAGGCCAGGGCCTAAGGGCACCCCTTAATGCCTCCCTCACACTCTGTCTCCTTCTTTTCTACACAGGGAGACCAAGCTGATGGGACAGCTTCCAGGTCCTCAACCTGACCTCAGAGACAGACCCCAGGACAGCCCCCAAGACAGTCGCCCAGAACAGCCCCCCCTGGCTCCAAAAGCCCCGAGCTGAGCATCTGTGAGACTGGCCCCCTTCCCTGTCCTGCCGACACGGCCGTGAGCCGCTCTGGACTCGGGCACACGCACGCACGCCCCTGATGGGCAGGCACTGGAACAGTGTGGTGTGGGGCGCTTCCTCGCCCTGGAAGGGACAGCTGCCATCGTACCCCACACCCCCTCACATGTGCCAGGTGACCCCCAAGGAGACTGAGACTTGGGGGGCCAGGCTCTTTACCCCCAGAGCTCTTTACCCCGGGACCCTGGGCTGGGGCCCCAGCAGGCGGCCCTCTCCATGGGTGACCCACCTGAGGCCATGCAGGTGCCCAAACCAGCACTCGTCCCCCGTCTGCTGACCGGAGGGCCACCTCCCAGCCAGGATGCAATGCTCACAGTCCACACAGGAGCCCAGGCCTCTCCCGTGCCCTGGCCATCCTGGCTGCCCCGGGCCGCTGTCTCCACCACCAGCAGGCTCCTTCCCGGCCCCTCCAGCACCTGCACTCATGGACCCCTCTTGGAGCCCCACTTATGCACCTGTTGGCCAGGTGACAAGGTCCCCAGGAAAGGGGACGGGACACCACCTCCAGCGGAGCCTGAGGCACAATCCAGCCAATAGTTCTCCACCTCTGCCGGCTGACCCTTCACTCTTCACCTTGAGCTAACCCTTCACCCCACGCCCCGGACACCTGTCCGTAAACACAACCACATCTTTGTGCACATCTGCTGTGGGTCAGAGACGCGTGGAGGCGCCTGGGCTCGTGCTGGGCGCCTGCAGGGCAGGCCGGGCCTGCTCTCCACTGCTCTTCCAGCTGCCGCACGGCAGCGGGGTCAGAGCAGGACCACCCCGGCGCCCCGCGCCCGGCGCACGCCTCACAGAAAACACCTCCCTCTCACAGCCATGCGCACACAGGCTCCGGCAGCTTGCAAGCAGACAGCAGGTCTGGGGTCCGCGTCCAGCTTGCTGCCCAGGCCGGCTCTGGAGGCGCAGCAGCTCTGGGGCCCTCCCGGGCAGGTGCAAGCTCTGGAACAGCCCTGAGCCTCCCTCCCTGTCCACAGGGCCATGCATGGGGGCAGGGACAACTCGGGCCTGAGGCAGCCACTTCAGGAAAGGACATGTCTGCTTCCCTGCCAGCATTACGGGGGCTCCAGCAGGGTCCAGTCTGTAACTGAGGTCAGCCTGGACCCTGCCAGGACTGCCCCACCGCCCCACCGTCGGGCACCGCAGGCCAGAGGCCTGTCCCAGGGAAGTGGACAGACACCAGACAGGGACAGTCGGGGATCCCACTGGACAAGCACCCCGCGGCATGCACCATGGCAAGCAGCTCCCCGACTCACCCCGGAGCCCGTGTGGCGCGACCCCCGCGAGCGGCCCCTCTGTGCTCCACATCAGCACTCAGAGCCTGATACTCAGTGAACCTGCCATCTGGCCAAGGCCATGAGCACAGGAGGTGACCTCGGTGACCGCAACGCTGCCCCAGGAGGGCGCAGCTCAGGCACAAGCAGGTCCTGCAGGGGAGACGAGGTCAGAGTTCACGGGCCGAGGGGCCAGGCCAGAGCAGGGGTTTTCCGGGAAGGGCAGGGCGGGAGAGGCGGGGCTCCCAGGTTCTGGCCCCACAGGATCAAAGGCCTGTGCAGAAGCCTGTGCAGATGGGCGGGGAGCTCAGCCACCTGCAGAACCACATTTAGTTTTCGTCCTCAGAGCTGGCCCTGGTCTGCAGAGCAGAGGAGCAGCCGGCCAGAGACGGGCAGCACCACGGCGCCCAGCCGGTCCTCGGCGACACCGCGGTCTCCCCGCAGGCAGGGCCGTGCGGCCTTCTCCTCCGGGGGGCAGCTCTTGGGGCCTCTTCCGGGACGACTGGGGCGCGGAGGCCACACAGGACGCTGGTCATCCCTGGACGGGAAGAGGCCTGGAGGCCGTGGGTGGGGCGGCAGGACGGAGCGGGGAGGCGCCGTGCAGCAGAGTCCTTCGCCGACTGATCCTAAACCTTCTCAGCGTGCCTTCCCCCGACCAAGCCTCTGGACCCACAGGCCTAAAACACAGCCTGGCGGCCTGACAGCACCAGCAGGATGTCCGGACCAGGCGGAGGCCGAGGGACACAGGGCCCCTGTCCCATCCCAGCCAGTGCCGGTCGCCCCCACCAGCCCTGCCTCTTTGAGCTTCCAGGACAAGGGCCTGTGAGTGGGACCTGGCCACACGGGTGGCCGCGGCACTGGGCACTCGGCTCTCAGAGCCTTCAGAGTCCCAGGTCGCCGGGTGCCCTTTGCAGCTGCAGCCGCGCCTGCCAACCCGACAAAGGGGTGGCGAATAAGGAACCCGTTCCTTCAGCTTTTTGCAAGCATTTTGAAAACAACAGTGTCTCAGAGAACCAGTGCAGCTGCCGAGGCCCAGGCCTCGTCACTGCCATTGTTGACTGACCCCTCCCCTGCAGGGCCCTCCGTCTGTGCCTGCTGGGAGGGAGCCCTGGACTCTGTCCCCGCTGTCCCCTCCATGGCCCTCCCTTCCTTGTCTCTTCCCTGCTGCAGTCCTGCTTGAAAGTAAACTTACCTTGCGTGTCATTTATTGGAGACTCTGTTGAACTCTTTCTCAGACAAAGCCCAGGACCCCGCACACAATGTAAGGATGACCCAGATGACGGAGCAGACCAGGCAGCCGAGGGCTGCCCTCTCCGCAGATGAGCAGGGGGCCTGGCCACGTTCTAGCAGCTGGGCTGCTGTCTGCTGTGTATGGTCCCAGGCCACTGCTGGGGACCAGGGGGTCACCAGCCCAGTGGCTCAGAGACATGCGTGAGCGGAGGTGGTCCCTGGGCAGCCAGGCCCCAGCACCCAGCCTTTGTAGCCCCGCTACCCGGGTGCTGGTGGCCTGCAGGAAGCCGGGCCTGGGTGGGCCTGGGGATGCCAGGAGGACGGAGAGCAGGAGTCCGTGTGCCATGTGCCGGCGCCAGGGGCGGGGCGAGTGTGGGTGGAGGGCGGAGGGAGGGGGAAGTGACATAGGTCATAGGTGGAGGTCAAGCCGTGGTGGAGGTGAGTGGTGTGTCGTGCTCTCTCTGATTTCGTGCTCCCTCCAGCACCCAGTGGAATACAAAAGGAAAAGACATTTTAGTCCATTTCAAGAAGGAATCAGAGGAGGTGGAGGTGAGTGTGGGAGGGTGAATGGTGGAGGTGACTGTGCGTGACCGTGGACACTCGTCTGCACACACTGCGGTGAGTTCACTCTCGCTCCTTCCGTCACGGTCACCGCGCGGTCACCCCTCACCCACTGGCCACCTGCCCCTCCCCGCACCACCGGTTTCCTGTCTTTGGCGAGAAGTCCATTGTTTCTGGTTTCCTTCATTGTTGAGTCTATATTTGTCCCACGTTAGTGTGTTTGTTCGCTGGCTCTCTCCACGCACGCTGACACCGCGCAGCGATAGAGCATCCGAAGGAGCAGATGCTGACGGCCCCGCGCCAACAGCAGGAACAGAAGGGCGGCTCAGGCCCCACCCGACGTGGGACAGTCTGTCCTCTGCCTCCCAGCAGCGGCAGCGCTGGTCTCTGCCGGCTCAGGCACTAAGACCACACAGCCATGTGGGAGGCAGCTGGGTGTGGACCTGTGTGCCTTGTCCCCAGGCGGCTGGGCCCGCAGAGCTGTGTGCACCCCAGCCTGGAGGACAGGCCCACACCAGGGCCAGAGAGGCCTTCAGGGCATCAGCTGGGCCCGGTGTGCTGGTCTGTGGCCACAGGGACACTTCTGAGGGGAGACCATAGTCCTCTCACATTCGGGGACAAGAAACCAATTTAGGAAGGGGCCAGACTGGGGTGACTAAGGGCAGCGGCTAGAGGCAGGGCCCCCAAAGTCCATAGGGCCGGGCAGGGCCTTAGTTCTAGAAGCCCCTGGCTGCACTGGACAAGCCTCTCAGTGCTGAAACTAGGCTGCTGGGCAAGGTGGGTCCACGCCAAGCCCCATGCCAGCGTCCATAGCCCAGCAGGGCTCCCGGCCCACCACACACAGATGCCAGACCCACACCAGCTCTCACACACGCCCTGCAGGCTCCCTGCCTTCCCCCGTGCTGCTGTCAGCCTGGGTGAAGCAAGTCAACCCACGGGTCCTCGGCAGTGCCTCCCAGGACACCAGCCCGACTGTGAGGCCTGGCTTGGGTGCCTGGCCCTGGCAGAAGCACGGGGACACCCCTGGGCAGCAGCCAGCCCGGGGTACTGGTCTCCCTCCAGCCTCGCTGTCCTTCTGGGCAGGGGTCCTCACAGCCCAGGCTGCCCCAGAGAGCCTGGCAAGTGGCTGACATATTGAGCTTGGCCGGCCCAGGCCAGGCCTCCGGCTCCTGGCTCTGGGTGAGGATCTGGGATCTGCAAGTCCCTCAGGTTAGGTGACCAGAGCTAGGGGTCAGGGACACAGCCGAGGGCCACTCAACCCTGCTCTCCTGGTAAGACCGCCATCCCCACCCCGCCAGCTCGTGCCAGGTCACTCCGCCCCCAAAAAGCTGCAGACTCCAGGAGTAGCCAACACTCACTCATCCCCAGACTGGAGGGTGACCCTCTCAGCTGACTCCTGGGCACGCCCGGCACTCGGGAGCTCTCAGTGGGCACCAGCCTGCTTCCAGAAGCTGCTTCTGCCTTGGGGCCCAGCCAGGGAGACTCTGGGCCAGGCCGCTGGGCTGGGCAGGGTTCACACGTGCCAGGAATGGCCCCTTGAACACCAGGAGTTCTGGCCTTAGCTCCCAAGGAGGTTGCGCAGAGCATCACAGGGCAGGCGCTGGAGCGCCGTGGGGACCGCCTGCAGGTGTCCCGCTACTGCCGCCAGCCTGCGCCCACTGCCCAAGTACTGGCACCCAGCTGTCCCCGCGGCTGCACGGCAGGGTCCAGGAGACGTCTGTCCAGACAGACGTCCATCCAGGTACTTATTCTTCTCCCTTACAGAGGGGGAAACCTGGGCTGCGGTGCTGGAGCAGGACCCCTGCTCTGCCTTCTCAGCGCAGCCTGGGCCCTGGGAGCTGGGCTCCGCAGCCAGGCCACTGGGGCCTGGCTCCCTCCATGCTGGCAATGGACGCCACCGGTGTGGTTGGCATCAATGATGAGACAAGACGGGGAGGTCAGGAGCAGGCAGAGGAAGAGTCCAAGTGCCCAGGGCTGCTGCCTGCCCGGCTGGGTCCCGACACCACCCAGTCCCATTTCTGGGGAGTGGGGGAGGCCCCCAGGGAGTGCCGCCTGGGCCCTGGGGACGCTCTCCAGTCCAGAACACCGGGAAGAGGCTCCCCCAGCAGCCGGTCAGTGGGGTCCCATATATGAGGAGAGGGCCAGGGGGTCAGAGAGCTCTTGGTCCGTGGGCGTGGACCTGGAGGGGCCAGGTGGTTTGCGCGGGGCGGGGAAGTGGTTGGAGGTAAGGAGGAGGCTGCTGGACGTTTCCCAGCCCCTCCAGGGGTTCTAAGCCCGCCCGCTCCCGCGCCCACCCGCGCGGAGCCAGGTCTGCCGGGGGAGGCGCCGGGGTATTTTTAGGCAGCCGGAGATCCCTTGCAAGCGCCCCCGCGCGCCGGGCCAGAGTGGGCGGGGCCCCGGTGTGCCCCCCCCCCGACCCCGCCCGCGTCCCACGTGGCTGCGGGCGGCGCCTCCCCTTCCTCCCGCCGCCCCGCGGAGCCGAGCTGAGCCGCGCAGTCCAGGCTGGGCCGCTGCCCGCCGCTCCCATCCAGCCCGAGAGCGCGACCGCACCCGCCCGGTAGGTCCACGCCCCCTGGGTCCGCCAGGAGCTGCGGGAGAAACTGAGTCCGCGTCGCGTGGGGGCCGGGGACTGGGGTACGCGGCGTGAGCGCCCCGGGGCGGTGGGAACCCCAGGGGCCCCCGGCCACGCCGGCTTGCGTCCTAGAGCGACACTCCGGGGGTGGTGACCGAGGGGCGCCGAGCCTCCGCCGGGTGCCTGCCAAGTTTCCCCGCCTCGCTGTGGCCACATCCTGACCATGAATCAGCCGCAGTTGGGAAAATAAACTTCAACTTCTGTCCGCCGCCCGGTGGACCGTGAGGCGTCGTGCAGCGTCTGGAGCCGCCCACGGGCCGGTGGGCGTGCACCGATCTGGCACCCCCGGCAGGCCTTGGGGAAGCGTAACCCCATCTGGCTGAGACCCTCTTCCTGGGGAGGGAAGGGTCCTAACAGCAGCCAGCAGCGCCTCCCTGGCCGCCCCTCCCTTGTTCAGGCTGTGTCCAGGGTCTCAGCGTACAGGGTGGCTGGAGGCCTTAGTGCCCCACCCCAGCTGGACACAGCTGGTCACAGGAGGAGAGAGAATGGCAAAAGGGGCAGTGACCCTGGCCCAGACGGGAACCAGTAATGCCCCAGAGGTCAGGCGTTGGGGGCCCACCCCTGCGCCCTCTGCAGTGGGACCTGACTGGACACTGGCCTTCTTGGAGCTCAGTTTCCCATCTGCACGCTGAGGGCCAGCACATAGGCTCGGGAGTGACCTCCCTGTCACCCTGCAGCGGAAGAGCTAGCACACACCACACAGCGTCCAGGGTGCCAGTCCTGGGGGCGGAGGCTGGACATGGGCCCCTCTGTGCCCACACTGGCTAGGTGGGCACCGGGTTCGTGCAGCAGGCCTCCTGACACTGCCCTTCCGTCCCTGCCCAGGAGCCCACCGCTCAGCCTGGTGGACAGGTCACCGCGGGCCGGCGGACAGCTGGCGAGGAGGGACACAGCCTGGGTGGGCTTCCCGCCGAGATTCTGCTGTGTTCCCCACGGTTACTCTCGGGTGAGGAGGAGCTGATGGCTGTCACTGCGCCCGCACATTCGGGACTGGAGATCCTCCTTTAAGTAGGCCCGCTCCCTGCGGCAGTGAGGGGGCCGCAGAGGCTGCACCCACTGAGAAGCCTGCCCTCCTTGGGTGCAGGCCTCCACATCCAGCGCCACCCTGGATGAGGGCAGTGGCATTGCCTGGGGGCGCCGAACCTCTGCCTCTTGAGGGCTCCCAGAGGGGAGCTGGAGGCCAAGTCCCCACACTCAGAGGGACAGGCCCACTCCGCTGCCCGCCCTCCAGCTGCAGTGGACACACAGCAGCATCTAACCGCTGCCTGGCTCGTGGTCTCGTGGCCTCCGTGGGCTGGAGAAAGCAGCCCGCTCTTTCAGGGCGCAGAACGGAAGGTGTTCACGGAGACAGACCGGGAGGCCTGGCAAGTCCGAACCCGGTGGGAGTCAGGCTCTGCAGGGCTGTCCCCAGGACCACACCTGGGGACAGCCCATGTGGGGACAGCGGGAGGCTGTTTTCGACTCACTGTGAAGGAGGGAGGGTCGGGAGAGTGGGTGCCCGTCGCTAGAGGGATGAGAGCAGGGTCCACCATGAGGCCTCCTGGTGGTACGGAGGGTCCTGTCCTGTCCAGCACCTGGGACATGGGGCGACCTCTGTGGTGGCCACCAGCCCCCACCCTGTACATCCTCCGAGGAGCACAGGGAAGCCTGAGCTGGCCCGTACTGGACGTGCGATGGGTGAGTGAGGCGTGAATGGACAGCCTGCCCCTCCATCAGGCTCCCACCGGTGTGACTCAGAGCAGCTGCCTGGACCCCTGGAGTCACCTGTCCCTTGAGGCTTGTCTGGGCACAAAGGCTGGCACAAAGGCCCCCCACAGTGCTCTGCGGGCATTTTGACCAAAGCCACTCCCCTCTTCTGCCTAGCGCTGCCTGCCCCATGGCTGCCCTCCCCCTGCAGCTTCCTCAGCTGCACCCCCGAGCCGCGCAGGGCCCCCACCGCTCCCCTCCTGGCGCTGGGCCCCCGCCTGACCCAGCCGGAGGGGCTGGGTTCTGAGTCACAGAACACGGCCTGTGCCTGGCTGAGTGCTCGCGGGCTTGGGCTCAGATGCCAGCGTGGGCCCTGGTCGGCTGTCAAGGTCCTCCGTCTCCCGCCTGCCACGGTCCTGGGATGTGGCCACAGCATGCAGCCCACCTCCCGGCCATCCAAGCCCTGTGCCCGTTTCTGGCCCAAGTATAGCTCGCACCTGCCTGCACAGCAGTGGGACAGATGTCTGCTGTCCCTACCTCCGCACACTCATGACAGCTGAGCAGGAGCCCAAGTGCCCAGTGGGCCCCTGCCCACTGTGTGGGCCCACTTGCCCTGAACCCAGAGAAGGTCCTGACCGTTTCACAGAGGGAAACTGAGGCCAGCCTGGCCGGGCCCCTCAAGACTGGCGCCTGGAGCTCGCTAGCCCGGTTGGGCAGGCTCCATCCTGGATGCCTACTGGGTCAGGTGGCCCAGGGACACTCAGGGCTGGAGGCGTCTGCTCCACCCCAGCTCCGCGTCAGCGCGCAGGGGCACAGCACTCCCCAGAGTCCACTGCCCACAGACGGCGTCTCCTTCTGTCAGCAGACTGGTGGTGGGCACAGAGCCCGTCGTCCCCATTTGAGGACGGGGAGCAGGGCCCGAACGGCTGTGGGCGGTCCAGGGACATGGCAAGTGCCCAGAATGGTTCCCCCAGAACCCTGGGCTAGTCCCTACTCAGCCTTTCCCCACCCTCTGCTGCCTGCTTCCCAGTTCCCTGGCAGGGCTGGGGGCCCCAGGGCTGGGCTGGGGGCCTCGGGGCTGGGCTGGGTGCCCTGGGGTTGGGCCGCCTCCATGTTCCATCCCAACACCCATCTGGGACTGTCTCAGCCCACCCCTTCCCCTCCCTGGACACTGGGGGTCCTCCCAGGCCAGGAGAGGCCTTTTCTGAGCCAGAGGGGCTAGGAAGGGACGGCTCTCGGGCGCTCTCTGGGCATGTCTGGTCGGGGTAAGAGAACCCAGGCCGAGGGGCTCTGCGGTGAGGTTCAGGTCCTGTGCCAGGCTCTGGCGCTTGCGGCAACCGGCAGCCAAACAGCACAAGTTTAAACCCTGTCCTGCCACCTGAGGGCATGTTCCAACCCCCATCGCAGGTCCTGGCACGTTACTCCCTCTAGTGTCTGTTCTCTGGACTGACTCAGCCACATGAGGCTGGTGGCCACCCTCGTGCTCAGTACTCTATGCTGTGCCCTTCCCGCCTCAGGGCCCAGACTGGACAGAACCCCAAGAATGTAGGAGGTGGCCAGGCCCTCGGGAACTCCCCATGGACCTAGCTCTTTGTGTGGCTGCGGAGTCTGAGGCCTAGAGGTGGCCCCAGGGGACAGCAGGACACAGGGCTTACCTCCAGTGGAAGCGAAAACCTGGCTTCCTGGCGCGGGAGCCAACGCCTTTCCTGTCCTCCTACACCCAGCAGCCACCCACTGGGGGAGGGACACGCCCAGACCGCCCCAGCCTGGTCCCTGGAGACAGGCACACACTGCCAGTGAGCATGCCCATGGCCGGCTCACCTCCCAAACCCGCCTCTGTGCTGCTGCTGGTTCTGTCCCTCCCTCCGGGTAGGACGCCAGAGAACGTGTCTGCCCTCGGGTCCTGGGAACACAGCGGCAGTCCCGGTCCCCACGGCGGGCCCCCCGCTGGCCCTCCCACCCCAGCACCCGAGTGGGACGGAGCCAGCGTCCATCCAGCGCCGTGGTGGGATTGTGGCCTCTGCTCTGCCTGTGCCTGAGCGTGAAGACACCACAGTCACTGGACCCTGCCGGTCCTCAGGCGTGTGACTCATCAGGTCCCTGCTGGGGGAGTCCCACACCGGTGGCCCGGCACCTGCACAGTTGTTCACCAGACACTGGGTGCCACGCACCTCCACACACACTCCGTTCCCGGGCAACACCTGAGGCCGCGGGAGTGTCCAGACAGGAGCTGCCCAGGGACAGGGGCCCGTGCACTCTGCACCTGTGGCAGGCAGCTGATGGGCCACTGTGGTGTGCCCCCGTTCCCGAGACCCGCTGTGCCTGGGCCCCCACCTGGGATGAGCCCCCCCACATCAGCGAGGTGTTCAGGGCTGGCCAGCTGGCACGAGGGGACACGTACACACACCAGAGGCCCCAAGGATCCCCTATTCTGGGAGGGGAAGTGGGGCCACGTCTCAGCTTCAGGCACCCCCAATTCTGCAGGACCGGGCTGCCCACCCCCTGCCGAGTTCCAGGGAGAGCCGGGAACAAGAGCCAAGGTTGCCAGCAGTGGAAAAATTTGGGTTCTTGGAAGAGCTAAAAATACTGCGTGGCAGCCCCTGCCTCCCCCTTCCGGAATCCCGCTCGGCTCTGCAGTGCGCCCCCGCAACTCCAGGCCCCGCGCCCTCTGCTGCTGGCAGAGCCCCCCAGGGCCCACATCCTAGCTGGGCCTGTCCCCACCGCAGCCCTGGGGCCCTGGACCCTGGCCTCCACCAGCCACGCAGAGATCTAGGAACAGAAGGTCAGCTGCCCTCCTGGGGACCGGCTGTCCGCCCACGCGGTCTCAAGCCCAGCAGCCCCACTGGGATGCAACTGGGTGCCAGGTGCCCACTTCATGAGGCCTGCGTCACTGCAGGGCCTGGGGAGTTGGCCTCTGAGATCTGGGCCCCCGGGGTTTGACTACCCTCCCGGCTGACAGACAGCTGCCAGGCAAGGGTGGCGGCTCCCATGAGTCAGCACCGCTGCCCGGGCATGTGGGCGCCCAGATGGAGGCACCCACATGCCGTGTCCGGCTAGCAGGCAGGAAGGGGGACGGGTGTCTGACCCAGCAACCACCCCTGAGGCAGTGGCGAGGCCCAGTGGATCAGTGTCCCCATCGCCCCAGGAGGCTGACCCCAAAGAGATCCAGGGGAGACAACACTTTCAGGAGGCCTATTCCCAGGGGGAGGGTCTGAGGCCTCCGCAGTGGAAGCCCCACGTTATGGCAGAAAAAGTGAGCGCTGAAGAACAGTGGGCGACGACGCCCCGCTAATGTCAGTGCCCCAGTCTGCTGCAAAGGACTCTGTCCGCTGTGCTTGGGCGCGTGCTGCGTGGGGGGCAGATGAAGGCGCTCAGCCCCGAGTCGCTTTAGCCCCTGAGGCTGGCTGCAGAAAAACTCCGCAAAGGCGAATTTCTGCATTGGCCGCGCCCTGGTGCTAAGCGCCCAGCTGGAGCGCGGAGAACATTCCTGCGCCTGGGCCCCGCCCCCGCGGGAGGCCCCGCCCCTGGCCAGGGTGGGGAGCGCGGAGAACATTCCTGAGCCTGGGCCCCGCCCCCGCGGGAGGCCCCGCCCCTGGCCGGGGTGGGGTGGGGTGGGGAGCGCAGAGAACATTCCTGAGCCTGGGCCCCGCCCCCAAGGAGGCCCCGCCCCGGCTGGGCTGGGACGCCCGGTTCAGTGGCTGGCCTGGCAGAGCCACCGCAGATTGGAGACAGGTGCTTGTGTGCTGGGCGGGGCTCGACGGGCCAGCAGCCACTGGCCCTGCTGAGGGTCCACTCAGTGACCACAGGGTCCAGTGTTTCCAGGGGGTTCCCACTGCGCCTGGAGTCTGCTGTCACCTTGAGATGGAAACCAGGGGAGCAGAGTAACTGCCCCAGCAGGGAGGCCATCCCTCTGCACGCTCCCCACCCAACCTGAGTCTGACACCGGCTCCTGGGGTGGGTAGCTGGTGACCCCAGCCTCCTTAAAGAAACGGTCAGCACCCCGGGAGGCAGGCAGCTGGTGGCCAGGGAGTGGGCGCAGGCGGCGCAGAGTCCTCCTTTGAGGGCACGCAGGTCCGCACGCCACACTCGAGTGCCACCGCCCTGTGTCTCGGCACGCGTGTCTCGCACACCTGTTGGTGCCCTACAGCGTTTCTTGCACGTCGACAACCTGTGTAGAGAAAAGGGACCTTGGGCGCCCCGTGGGGGCCCGGGGAGCAGGACGGCGACGTGACTGCTGGGGACAGGTGTGTCTTTCTCCGCTTGGTCCTGTCAGAAGCAGGAGCAGTTGGTGACCAAGTGCTGGTCATTGCAGTGCTAGTCACAGGTCTGCTCTGGCCTTCTGGGCTGGTTGCTGGAGACGGAGCGGCGTGACCGTGCCATGTGCAGCCTCTCGTCCTGAAAAGCAGCTGGAGCGTTTTTAGGATGCTGTCCTCACCCAGGGCTGCCCAGCCAGCCCACGTGAGGCTGGCAGCCTGCTGGGCATCCTCAGAGCAGGAAAGGGCCCACCTCACCCCCGGCTGGTGCTCCCTGGTGCCCGGACCCGCACCGTCGCTGCATGTACCCTGCCCACATGGTGCCTGGTGGCTCCACCAGGGCCCCAGGCGAGCAGAAGGGCCAGTTCCCTCCCCACGGTCCCAGGGGCCCTTCTGGGGAGTGAGCCTGATGCTGGATGCATGGGGAGGACTGGGCGGTGTCACAGGGGCTCTGAATATGCTGGCTGGCTGAGACATCATTGTGAGACCCAGAGGCCGGGCCTTCGAGCTCCGTCCACCCCGTCATAGAGACGGAGACGGGGCCTTGGGCCAGTGGGCGGGGTGGGAGGCAGGGCCGGTGCCTCTTTAGCAGCAGGGCCAGGTGGGTGGCAGTGTGTGCGGCCGGCCCTCCCCACCACCAAGGCTGCCCTGGAGGGACCAGCCCGGCGGCAGCTTGTGGGTAGCAGCCATGAGAAGTCCGGAGCGTGTGGGGCGCAGCCCGAGGCCGGGCCCCGAGTCAGTGGGCAGAGGCGGCAGGAAGGTCTTGCGCGTCTGGGTGAGTGGATGGCGGGGCTAAGGGCCCAGAGGGTGGGGCGTTAATCCTGGGCCCCTCCTGGAAGGCCCCAGGCTCTCCACCTGACCAGGCCCAGCCTAAGACGCCTGCCCGGGCTGGGGAAGGCCAGCTAGGACCTTCTCTGCTGCCGGCGGGGAGGCTGGCGCGCAGCGCTCTGCACGCCCCCAGCAACTGGAGCCGGAGGGGGCAGAGGACACAGGCTTGCCGGGCTAGTGGTGGTGATCTGCTGTCCAGGCCTGCGCTGAGTGACCCTGCTGTCCAGGACACCTCATTCCCACACCATTGCCTCCTGAGAAGCCCCACAGTCCCACAGGGCAGTTAACAGGTGGGAGGCCGAGGGCTGGATGCCTGCCCGGGCCCCTGCAAAGAGGCACAGCCCACCCTCTGGGTCCTCAGTGCTCACCGCCGGGGACAGCAAACACGGGGAATCTCAGGTGGCCCTGGGGTCTCTGCTCTAACTTGCCAGGTCAGCAGCAGTTGGAGTGAAGCTGCCCTGAGCATCGATGTCTCTAGGGGCGGACCACCCCAGGGTCCAGCGTGGCTCTCTGGGCGCCCTCGTCCCCTCTTGTAGAGTGGGGCACGCATGCCTGCTCGGGTGACGGGGCTGAGGAGTGGGCAGCGCCGGCCCCGGCCCTGACGGGGCACCTTGGGCCTCCTCCCAGTGGCTCCACGCTGCTTTTCCCAGATACTAAATATAAGACCTGAGCCATACATGGTGGCGGGCCTGGCTGCCCTGACCTTTGGGGCCAGTCCCCAGGGGCTGTGCTTGAGGACAATATCCCGGCCACGGCCCTCAGGAGGGGCACAGAAACAGCCCACCCATCCTGCTGTGCTGCTTGGGAGAGGCCCGTTGTGGGGGGCTGGGGGGGCCTTCTTGCAGCTGATTTGGAGTCAGTCACCCTGTCCTCAACCCCCACACGATGGACAGACAAGCACACAGAAGCCGGCCGACAGGGTGCTCCCCATGGGGCTCTGTTCTTGCCCGGAAACGGGGCCATCAGCCCCCCAGTCCCCATCCGACACTTGCGGGCAGGGGAAGCACCCGGCGCTGAGATAGGCAGCCAGGGAGGTGGTTTCTGCGGCGTCACCACCACAGGGCCGGTGGTGTTCCTGCCAGTGTCCAGCGGGGGGCCAGGCCGACAGCTCAGTCGGGGCCTCCGTGGGCTGGGCCTCCGTGGGTAGCGGTGGCCCGGGTGGGATGAGGGGGATTCACGGCATGGAAACTGAGGCAGCGACGCCTGCTCCCCGGCTGACCCCCGCCCGTGCCCGCAGGTCGGCAGGATGTCGGTGAAGGAGGGCGCGCAGCGCAAGTGGGCGGCGCTGAAGGAGAAGCTGGGGCCACAGGAGGCAGACGCGGCGGAGGCCAACCTGGAGCGAGCCGAGCCCGAGCTGTGCATCCGGCTGCTGCAGGTGCCGTCTGTGGTCAACTATGCGGGGCTGCGCCGGCGCCTGGAGAGCAGCGACGGGGGCTGGATGGTGCAGTTCCTGGAGCAGAGCGGCCTGGACCTGCTGCTCGAGGCCCTGGCGCGCCTGTCGGGCCGCGGCGTGGCCCGCATCGCCGACGCCCTGCTGCAGCTCACCTGCGTCAGCTGCGTGCGCGCGGTCATGAACTCGCAGCGTGGCATGGAGTACATCCTCAGCAACCAGGCCTACGTGCGCCAGCTCTCCCAGGGTGAGGCCGCCGGCGGAAGGGCGCGGGCAGCGGGCGGGAGAGAGGGACGTGCCAGCCTCCCCTCATTGTTGCCCTGTTCCGTGACTTTGCCCCACGTTCCGCCCAGGCCCTGCTGGTTCGGGTCCTGACCCCTCCCATCTCTGGCCCCAGACCCCAGACCCCGTCCACCTGGGTCAGAAACAGCCCACCTGAGTAGCAGCCCCTGCTTCCCCATCTGCTCTCGGCCGGCAGCCTCAGCCCTGCCCACATCACTGAGAGGCTCACCCTCCACCTGGCCCTGCCCTGTCCCCAGTCTGTCCCGAGCTCTCTCCCCTGCCCTGTCTCCTGCCCTGTCCCCGCTCTTCCCCCGGCTCCACCCACCTCAGGGCCTCCACCCGCTGCCTGGCTGCTCTCCGCATGCATGCTTACCAAGTCCTCGCCTCCTCCAGGAAGTCTTCCTAGACTGGCCTCCGTTAGTCCTCAACACTTGGGAGAGAGCCCAGGAGCCTCCCAGTGGACAATGGTCACTGTTGTCCCTTGCTCGCCACACTGCTGCCACATGGCATGGCGGCTACTGGGTCCCACTGAGGCTGGAGGCTCCCGGTGGGTGACGGGGCGGGGGAACTGGCACTGGGACCAGCCCGTAGGGCGGAGCAAGTGCTGCTGTGGTGGCTGAGCCACAAGCTGCCTCTCCCACCCGTGCAGCCCAGGCCTGAGTGCCCGCTCTGGAGCGTTCTCGGCAGGGCTTGCCTGCCCCAAGGACATCCAGATGGGCCCCTAGGGAGGAGCTGGAAGGGGGCTTCTCGGGGATGAGGGACACCGTCAGTGTCACACACAGCGGTGCCGGGTTTGTGGGAGGCGTGGGCTCAGCGGGACCCCCCTCGTTAATGTCCTGGCCGATGCCACGCGGCTGCCCCACCTGCGCAGGCCTGCCCTCTGCACACCCGGGAGGGGCAGTGCCCCGGTGTCTCCCGCCCCCTGCAGGGACCTTCTGGAAAGGGTGCCGGGAGGGCTGGATAGGGACGAGAAGCCTGGCCGGACAGGCTGCTAACACTCCGGCCTGCAGCTCTAGACACGGCCAACGTGATGGTCAAGAAGCAGGTGTTTGAGCTGCTGGCTGCCCTGTGTGTCTACTCGCCCGAGGGCCACGCCCTGGCCCTGGATGCCCTGGAACATTACAAGGTGAGTGGCGGGCTGGCGGCACCTGGCCGGGCCGGCACGCGCTGACCCGGTCCTCCCGCAGACGGTGTGCGGTCAGCAGTACCGCTTCAGCGTCGTCATGAGCGAGCTGACCCACAGCGACAACGTGCCGTACGTCATCACCCTGCTCAGCGTCGTCAACGCCATCATCCTGGGCCCCGAGGACCTGCACGCCCGCACCCAGCTGCGCAGCGAGTTCATTGGTGACCGCCCCCCAGGGCGTGCCCTGTCCCCATCGGCGGGGGCCTGAGCCCAGCTCAGCCCTGCCAGCTGGCAGTGACCACTGTGTCCAGCCCGCGTCCCCCAGGAATGCGGTGTGCCCTCCTGCCCTGGCTGTGGGAGCACGAGGGGGAGGACAGAGCACCCTCGGGGCCCCGCTGACCCAACTGTCCCCTCTCAGGACTGCAGCTATTGGACGTCCTCTCGAGGCTACGGTGAGTCCCCAGGGCCGGCGCCTGTCCCTTGGGCCGCGACAGCACCTCCAGAGGGCTGGGGGTGGCCTCCAGGGGCAGCCTGAGACCCTGCTCCCCACGCTGGCCCCGTAGGATTGTCCTGCTTGGGCGCCTGCCCTGAAACAGGCTTCCGGACATGTTATGGGGCTCCCGCTGGGTCGGGTTGGAGCTGACTGCTTCTCAGCATCGCACAGCCCTGCCCGATGGCCTCACTAAAAATCAGCCAGTGTTCACTTGGAGTTCAAGTGCGGGGAGAAGCTGAGGCCCCCCTGGGCCTCTTCCCTGGTGCCATGGGCGGGGCCCCCAGGAAGTCAGCTTGGGGCTGGAGGGGCACTCAGGGCTGGTGTGTCCAGCAGCCCTGGCCCCACTGTGGGTCACCTTGGGGTTTTGCTCCCACTGTCCTCGGCCAGCTGCTGCATGCCCTCCGCTCTCTGGCCGCGTGCCTGCAACTTGCCCCCTTCCGAGGGACAGGCTCCAGGCTGAGGGCACGTGGGCTGGGCCATCCAGGTGGGGAGGGCGGGTGGGGTCGCCGCTCAGCCCCAGCCCTCCCCCGCCAGGGACCTGGAAGATGCAGACCTGCTGATCCAGCTGGAAGCCTTCGACGAGGCCCGGGCCGAGGACGAGGAGGAGCTGCGGCGTGTGAGCGGCGGCGTGGACATGAGCAGCCACCAGGCCGTGTTTGCCTCCCTGTTCCACAAGGTGGGCACCAAGGGCCGTGGCTGTGGTCCGCCAGGCACCCTGTCTGTCCTGTGCACCCTGGTCCTCACCCTGGGGCCACAGGAAGGCAGCCAGGAGGGACTGGGAAGAGGCAGAGCCGGAGCCCGGGACGGGGTACCAAAGGCCGGGGCTGCCCGGTAGGTGGCTTGGGGACCAGTGAGAGGCCAGCTGATCCCCGTCCAGCGGGGGACCTCCCCACTCCCGGGTCCCCTGGCTGGAGACAGGTCCTCCTAAGCGTCCAGCTTCACAAGGCAGCCCAGCAGTGGCTGGCCTGACGCCCCCGGCTGCGGTCGTGACCCCGGACTCAGGCCAACACTCCCTGGGCCCCTGCGAGCATGGGGGGGTCGCCCGGCAGACCAGGGCGCCGGGGAGATGACGGCTGGCCGCCCCGCCCACAGGTGAGCTGCTCCCCGGCGTCCGCCCAGCTGCTGTCCGTGCTGCAGGGCCTCCTGCACCTGGAGCCCTCTCTGCGCGCCGGCCAGCTGCTCTGGCAGGCCCTGGACAGCCTGGTGAGCCGGGCCGTGCTGCTGGCCAGCGACGGTGAGCGGGGCACCTCCCTGCACCCGGCAGGCGGACAGGCGGGCGTGGGGTCTTGGACCGCGGGGTTGGGGGGCTGCCTGAGTTGGCGGCTGTGCCCGCCCGGTCCCTGCCTGACCCCGCCGTCCTCCCGCAGCCCAGGAGTGCACCCTGGAGGAGATGGTCGAACGCCTCCTGTCGGTGAAGGGGCGGCCCCGCCCGGGCTCCCTCGACAAGGCCCACAAGAGTGTCCAGGCCGACCTGGGTCAGAGTCGCAAGGCCATCTCCCCCCAAAACACTGGCACCCCGAAGGCAGGGGAGGAGGACCTGCAGCCAGCTGCTCTCACCAGCCTGCATGCCATCAGTGACCAGGGCCCCAGTGGTCTGGAGCCCCCGGAGCCAAAAGCCCCACCGCCACCCCCGCCTCCCCTGCCAGGTCCAGTGACCACATTCCTCCCAGCACCCCCTCCA
>RJWH01008028.1:0-34186 GCA_004363575.1 Solenodon paradoxus | reverse complement strand
GGGGCGCGGGGCGGGGCGCCGCCTGTGGGGCGGGGCGGGAGAGGGCAAGCGGCCTGGCAGTCAGGACAGGTCCCTGGCACCTTGCCCAGCTGACATTCCGTCTGTATGAGGGGAAACGGAGTGGGCCGGCCTTTTAGGGTCTTTGCATCTTCAGCAAACTGTGACTGGTACCACAAAACGCCAGGTAACAAAAATAGGGCGGCTTAGGACCTTTTACCTCTTCCAAGTGCGGACTTCTGCACCCTCCTCCCTACCTCTCTGTCTCCTCTTCCCTCCTTCCTCCCTCCGTCTGGGTGTCCTCCCTATGATCTGGTGTCTGGGCCTGAGAGCATTTCCAGGGATGGCAGGTCAGCATTGACTCCGGTTCCAGTTCGCAGCCGTCCAGCAGGGCGGCTCTCCCAGCGGAGCTCTCCGACTCTTGCTTCTAGAGGGTAGCTCAGAGGCCAGGACACAGGCATGGGGCCAGGCTACCCCGCTGCAGCTCCAGGCGCCACCACGGCTGGTCTGTAAACCCGGGGCGAGGTAGCTAGTCTCCCGGTGCTGGCGTTTCCTGCACTGTCAGTGGAGAATAGAACGCACCAGCTAGGGCCGTGAATGGGAACTTAGTCCTTGGAAGAGTGCTGAGCTAGTAAGAATGGCAAATATTAGCTTTTCAGAGTTGCCGTGTTCGGTGACTCACCACCGCTGTGGAAGTTGGCTTGGAACAGGAAAGGCAGAGATGCGGTGGGGAACACAAGTGGGAAAGGCTGGCAGCAGAGCTGTGACAGGGAACGGCTGTGGTCTGCAGGCAGCCTGTCCATAGAGGAAGCAAAGTCACAGGGGTTCAGAGACAAAGACCCCACCGAGACGGACCTGTCCTTGTCTCCCGTGTGACGAGCCCAGTTCTGGAACCCGAGGGCAAACCCGAAGCGGCCAGACGGGACATGCCCCATGTTGGGCTCCGCAGATTGCTGCTGGGTTTGCGCAGCTCCGAGCGGCAGTGCCATTCGGAGGCTGTTACAGTCTAGTCCCCCGTGGCAACACTCGGGCACTGTTTCCTGACTTGGGAGGTGAGAGGCACGGCATCAAGGCGGCAGCGTGACGGGTGGCAGTGTTGCACCCAGACAAGGGTAGGAGGGTGCCTGAGTCCAGACAGCAGGGGCGCGCCCTCCAGGGCAGGGAGGGGACAGAGGTGGCCTCTGCAGACGGCGGTCAGAGCAGCATTGTGCAGCACAGATGAGTGCAGGGAGCAGGGAGGGGCTGGGTTTCTGGGGGTGGCGGAGAGAAGAAGGCTGAGGAGTTATTCCTGGAGCCAGCAGCTGTGGGAGAAAGGAGGGACGCAGACCCAGCAGAGCGGGCTCTTGAGGAGCAGGCATTCGGCCCCGCACCCGGGCACCAAGTGTGACCATGCACAGAAGGGCTCCGGACGCGGCCAAGTGCATGTGAGCACCCACGGCCACCACAGCCCAGTGTGGGCCAGCCCACTGCCCACGTGTCCTGCCGTCCCCCTCTAGCCGGACTCATAGCGGGCGCGGTGCTGGACACTCGGGGGGTCGATAGCTGCAGCACTGTTACAATTCCTGCAAAACTGTTTCATGGACACGCACTGCGGTGCAGAGGAGGGGGAGGTGCACAGGAGCTAAGGGCACAGGGTCCTGGCTCTGTGAGGCCGGGCCTTATGGGGAAGCAGTGCCGGGCGGTCCCGGGCGGTCCCGGAAAAGAGGTCTCGGGCCACCCTGGGGGCTGTTCAGACTGCCCACCACAGATGGACTGGACTCCAGTGTCCCCTCCTGCTCACAGGCACAACACTTCGCTTGGACGTCTGGGATGGATGGAAGGAGTTCCTGAGGGGCTGTCTCCTGGGACAGACGCTTAAAGTCCAACGCTACTTATCAAAGGAAGGCCGGGTGCTCCAGTACGGACTGAGCAGGCGCAAAGCAGTCTCCTGGTCTCTGGACCCCCTAGTCCCGCAGCACGATCACCTGCCCCACAGGCCGATGGTGTCTGAGGCACACCTGCCCCAGGCATTTGCTGAGCAGGGCAGCAGGGTGCCACCACTGGGCCTCTCCGAGCTCAGGACAGCCGCCCCCGCTGGCCAGCTCTGCCTTGGGCGCTGGCGGAGCAGGACTGCGAGGTCCCGTGGGCAGCGGACATGGAGGGATGGAGGCTGGGGGTGGGACCCTTTTTTGGGATCGTGTAGCTAAAGGAGGAAGGAGCAGGCACCCCCAGGCAGTCGTCCGCTGACTGACCGGCGCCCCGCTGTCTCCTCGCCTGCAGGTACCAGCGGCGAGTGGCGCTGTACGTGGCCGCCTCCCGGGGACACACCGAGCTGGCCGAGTGGGCGCTGCAGCAGGGCGCGCGGCCGCACGAGCCCGTGGGCGTGCACCCCTGTCGGGCCTGGTGCCGCGGGGCCCTGCACGCGGGCGCGGCCAGCTGCCCGGTGCACGCGGCGGCCCAGGCCGGCCAGCTGCTGCTGCTGCGGGCCTTCGTGCGGCACAGCGCGCGCTGCCTTCGTGCCCGGGACGCGGCTGGCCGCACGGCGCTGGCCATCGCTGCGAGCCGCGGCCACTCGGCCTGCGCGCGGTTCCTGCGAGGCCAGTCGCGCGCGCCCCTGCACCACGCCGTCCCCGAGCGGGTCCGCCGGAGGCTGCAGCAGTGGGCGCTGCGGGCCCAAGGGCGGCTGTGCGCGGCCAGGCTGCGGTGGCCCAAGGTGGGGGACCCACTGCTGGTGGACGGCTTCTCCGAGCCGCAGATGACCTCCAAGAGCGCGCGGCCGGCCGGGCCGCCGCCCCTCGGGGCACAGGCGGGGCGCGGGAAGCCCGGAGGTGCACTGGCCACGTCTCCGCGGGACGCGCGCGAGCGGCCCCTCCGGCTGCCCCCGCTGCTGCCTGCGAACGCGGCCTCCCGCCGGCAACCGCACCAGACACAGCGCGCGGGCACGAAGACCGGCCCCGCTGCGACAACAGCCAAGCGCGTGGGAAAGGCGAGTGTCCCCCGGGGCCTGCTGCCCCCGCGGCCCAGCCCGCTGCTCCGCTCCGCGAGGGCCGCCTTCCAGCAGCGCAGCGGCAAGACCCCCCACGACAATGCCGTCCACTGCTTGGCGATGGCCAGGTGAGGCTCGAGGGCCGGCTGCGGGCACAGGGGGCCGGGACCTGGTGGCTGCCCGCCCCTCCCCGCTGTAGGCGGAGGGCCGCTTCCTGTCCAGGGGACTGTCCTCTCTGCTTCTCACTCCCAATTAACTGATAAACTGTTTGCTACAGTTAAAGAAAGAGGAAAACTTGAGATGTGGGCGAGACTCGGGTTGTGGAAGCCTGGATGACGATGATGCACTTAGTGACAAACTAGAGCATAAAGCGTGGCTCACTGGCTGAGATTCAGGTGGGGGTCCCTGTTGGCGAGTGGGCTGGACTCCACATGAATGCAGGTCACCTCTGAAAAGTAATCCCTGTGGCGCCCCCTGGAGGCCAAGTGGACCACCGGCTCGTGTGTCCCAAGGACCCAGGTTGGAGTCCCGGGGCCGGGGAAGAACCAAGATGAACAGCTAAATAAAACGATAGTGTGGTAGTGTTTCTTCCTCCTCTCTCTGCCTACCTGCACCTTTCCTTAAAAAGAAAAAGAAAAAGAAATCATGGGCGATCCCATTCAAGAGCTGTCTATCGAAAGTGGGCATTTCAGGCACCTTAAGGTGACATTTTCCGTATCAGTTGCTAGGTTTCACTAAAAACAGCTCTGTTAGAGGCCCAACCGTTACCTGGAGGGACCCCAGGGTGCCGATGATGCAGTAGAAATACCCGACTTTCCCTGACGTCTGAGAAGACCCGTCGGGTTATGCGGACGCCACTCCTGCTCCGCTGCTGCCCTCTAGCGGTGAGAGGGAATTGTGCGCCCCAGCTGGAACCGTCCGGACCAGCATCAGGAGGCTGAGCTGGGGGTAGAAAGTGCTTCCCGACTTCAGTCTCTGTAATTTGCAGTTTTCTGATGAAAATGTGTGAAAAGAGAACATCTGACATCTAGGAAAAGACCAGACATGATTGACTGAAAAAGTTACATAGCCCATCTGAAAATCAGGCTGTTAGCATAAGAAAGGAAAGACGGGTTAGTGTTTGTGTGTGTTTTTTTAAGGAAAGGTACAGGCAGGAATGAAGGCAAGTAGGTAGGAAAGCAGGAGGAAGAAGTATTTTTATTTTATTTCCGTTTTAGTTGCTTACACTGGTTGTCTCCCCGTGACTGGTGCCCCAGGGTATGTGGCCTGCGTCCTTCAGAGGCGTCACTGCTGCCCCACCAGGGCGCACCAAGATGGGTTAGTTTTCTCAACAGACACACATTCAAGATGAGTTTAGTCTTTAAACATCCAGCAGGTGTAGAGGTAGGCAGGCTGGAGGGTACAACGGTCTGTTTGAAGAGGAGGATGTGGCTCCGGGTGAGAAAGGCTGGCACTGCCCTTGGCCTGGTGTCTTCTCCAGGGAGAGCTGAGCTGTGAAATCACCGGAAATGCAGGCTGCTTGAGTGTCCCGTGGGATTCGCTCCCGGGAACAGGGCTGAGGAGGGGGCGCCGCAGGAGACTGAGAAACCCAAGAGTGAAAGGATAGAAAGCTGGGGACCAGGGGACCAACTATCTCTCTCTCTCAGACTGAGGGCCCTGACCATCCTGCCATCCACTGATTTATTAGTTCATACGCAGCATGGCTTCAAGCAGCTTATGCAAGCAAGTTTATAGCTACACTGGATTTGCTTATGCAGCCCTTTGCTCTCTAACTTAACTGCATCTATTTTATTATGGTGGCCAAACAGTAACGGACACACTGTCCCAGTGTTTTCACACAGCAGCCCTCGCCAGGTGTCCTGGATCTGGTGTCCTTGACGCCCCGCCGGCTCCAGCTCCAACCCTGCTCTACCCTCTGCCCCACCTCCTGTCTCCATGTATCACACTCAGAGCAAAGGCAAAGCAGCTCGAGCACCCAGGACACTTCCCTCACCCCACAGCCGTCCCCACAGCCAGCACAGTCTGATCTGTCACTGGGGACGCTTGCCTGTCCTTGATTCGATGTGAAGGCACCGGGTGCTGTGAACCTTCGAGGCCCAGCTTTTCCCCTCAGTGTATCGCCTACGAGACTCCTCCATGTTGTTGAATGTGTAGATCTTATTTCTACTTGGTCTTTGAACCTTTGCCCATTCTGGTGGGCATTTTTTTCTGATTTGGGGCGACTTGGACCAAAACCATGTGGTTGTTCTTGAATATGAGGTTTGGGGGAGAACTCGATTCATTTCTCTGGACCACACGTAGGGACGGGCTCGGCCGGTCAAAGTTTATGTGTGGCGTCAGCGAACGCTTCCAGACAGTTCTCCGAAGAGTTGTCCCAGCAGGCTCACTTCATCGGGACTGGTGTCCTCGAGGGGAAGAGTCACCGGGGCCATCCTTTAAAGAAAGCGGTGGGTGCAGACAAGACTAGGACTCTGTTGAGAAGGCTGTGTGTGCAGAGCAGGAGACCCCCTTCCTCTGCCCCTTGCATGGGGTTGAAGTAGAGGACACTCACAGAAATTCTCTCCCGGGCAAGGCACATGATCGGCATTTATCTGGGCAGACAAATCTGGGGGCACATGTGGAAGAATGCTGGAGAGCAGCATTGGGCATGGAAGGCTGTGCAGAGCTGGGAGACTTCGCAGTAAGAGAAGTACGACAGTGAGGAGGAGGAGGGAGGGAAACTGGGGAGGGAAAGGCACATGGACGGGTGCTTCTGAGGCCTAAGCTACAAAATGCGGTCACTAACGGGGTGAAGTGGGCATGGAATCCTGCTCCGAGCTGGAGCAGCGGCGAGGAGAGCAACATCGAGGGGTCCTCGCAGGGACGCTGAACGCAGATTCAGGAACACCCAGACTGGAGTGTCTGGGGGGGTTTGTTGTCGCCAGATGCTTATTGTCAGTCACGGGAGACAGGCTCCTTTGAAGGGGAGGGTTCGGGAGTTGAGGGTAAAGAAGCTGAAGCAAATGATAAATAAGGCTCCCAAGATGAGAGGAGGACGGCAGACAGAGGACTGGGTGACCCTCAGAGCACACCGCATCAGCACCGACACAGGCCGGTGAGCCCAGTCACGGGTCGTTACTAGCAGAGACAATGGCCGTCGGAAAACGTGGCCTCACTGCCTTTCAGCTGAGGGCTGTCAAACTGTCTAAGGCCTTATCGTGAAAAACGGGCCTGGCAGGGGGACGAGGGAGGTCAGAACAGGGCTGCCTGAGGACAGAGTCCAGCTGCGAGAGCTGTGACACGGGGTGGCGGCTTCTTTGTGACGTCCGGTGCTGCCTTGAGAAAGTCATTCCGCCTCTCAGGAAACTGGTCTTAGAGAGGCCTCCCCTGGTTCATATCCGGCCTCATGCGAGGAGACAAGCCAGTCGCAGCCACACCATCCACCAGAAGATTTCTGTCCTTTCAGCTATAACAGGGACAAGATCGGACCGCCTTTCCGTGACGCCTTGTTTTCTTGCAGTGCCTTTAAAGAGAAACGGTGGCTGCAGCAGTTAGAAATTGCAAGAGTTCTCGCCAAAAAGAGCATTTCTACCCCGAGTGCCAAGGACGCTGGCCGCACATGAAAACCCTCCGCGAGCTGTGCTTGGCGACCCAGTTCCGACGAAGACCTCGTCAGAGTCATCACTTCAGTGTCAGCACTTATCACAACAGAGCTGACGCTCGGGCTTAGTATATAATCGGCACAGCTCTAGTCTGTGATTTCTTGTGCCGCCTGCCCCACTGCCAGGGTGATGTCCGGCACGTTTCCTCGGGCCGAGCCCCGTGAGAACCCGGGGCGGCTGCTCTCGCACAGCGTGTGAGGCGGGGGCACAAGAAGCCAGAACGGAACTGGGCGATGGGAAATGAGGAAAACGGAGAATCTTCCTGGTCTCCTTCCACTTCTGTTATTCTGGGTTTGTTCGAATGCTTTTTATTTTTTAAAGCACATACGTGTAGAAGAGGAAAAACTTTACCCATTTTTAGGTGAAGTTTATTCAGTGATGTGCACAGGTCTTAAATGTGACATTCAACGGTGTGGTCTGTGTGACACCATGCCCGTCTCAGTGCATGCAGCTCACCCCTTTTGCCCCAGAAAATCCCCTTCAGCTCCTGTCGGCCCCGACCCGTGGGCATCTCTGTCTGATCACTCTCCGTGGACGGGATGTCCCACACAGCAGGCATCCAGCTGTCTGCTTGGTGTCTGGGTTACGTCGCTCAACTCCTCGTTTGATAATCAGCTGCATGGCTGCGTGTTATCTGGAGCCCTGGCGTGGACTCAGCGAGGGCACCGACGGGCTGTAGCCTAACTTCTCTCCACCAACGGACACTGCTTCTCCCTGCCTGGGGCCTAACAGTGTCCCGAGGGCTTCACGGTGTTGAGCTCTGGTGTCACATGCCCAAATTAGGTGTCAACCATGCTTTTGATTTTTAGTCATTCTAGCGGTTTAAGCCACATCTTGTGGTTTTAATTTGCAGATCTGTGATTCACGATATTGAATGCATTTCTGATGTGCTGGCCATTTGCCTGCCTTTTGTCAAGTGTCCATTCAAATGCTTTGCCAATGTTAAAAACATTATCTTTTGATGATTAGTTTATTGGAGATTTTTATACACTCATGATACAAGTTCTTCATCAAATACATGTATTTCTAATGTTTCCCCCATCTGCAACTCACTTCATTTTATTAATGGTGGTGTCTTTTGATGAATAAAAGTTTTTAACTTTGGTGGTCTATTTTGTCATTTATTTTCTCTTATGGTTCGTGCTGTTTCCTGAAAACTCTGCCTATTCTAAAGTCACAAAGAAATGTTCATATTTTCTTCTAGAGGTTTCATAGGTTTAACTTTGATGTTAGATCTAAAATCCCTGTTGAAATATTGATGTATGTGTAAGGTAAGAGCTGGGATTCATTTTTCAATAAGGTCATCAAAATGTATTAACTGTTGAACACTTTCCTTTCTGCCACTGATTTACCTTAGCATGTCAAATATTATTCTAAAAATTAACTTACAACACACTGTTGACAATATAGATCAAAAATCAATGTATAATATTTATTGTATATTTACAACAAATCATCTTATGATACCAAGTAAATTGTAATCAACTTACCATCCATTTCTAGACAATTCTGTTGCACTGATCTATTTACTTAGCCTCCCTTGCTAATATTCCAACTTCATTTTTCTTTTTCAAGTTTGTTTTGGGGGCTTCCTTAGTCCTTTGTCTTCTGCATGCACTTTTATTTTTTTTAAGGAAAGGTGCAGGCAGGAATGAAGGTGAGTAGGCTGGCAGGGAGGAAGAGAGAAGGAAGACGCATTTTATTTTGTTTAGTTGTTCAACTTGGTTGTTCCCCCGGCCCTGGGTCTCGAACCTGGGTCCTTGGGATGTGTATGAACTATGTCCGAGGGTCTTACCTGCTAGGACAGTATGTATGGCACGTCCCCTATGCATCTTTAAATGAACTTGTCAATCTCTCTAAAAAGTCTTCAAATTTGGTTTGGGCTCAACTGCCATCTTTACAATTCTGAATTTACAAGCCGTGATGCAGTTCTTTGGCCCCGGTACACATGTCCCCTTTTCAGACTCCCTTACCTTTATCAGTGTTTTTCCATGTTCAGCACAGAGGTCCTGAAGACTGTGTGTCTCCATGCTGTGTGCTAGGAGGTGTTTTAAGACAGATCTTGTAGCAAGAGTCACCACAACCTACACAAGCTCAGTTGAAATAAGTGCCTCTGCGTTCCTGGGTAGTGTGGCTGGGGCACTGGAGGTTCGTACGACTGAGGCGACTAAGAGCTGCCACAAGCAGATGTACAGGCGCCAGTGCAGGGCAGACCACAGCGTCGGGTGGGGACAGCACAGGTGTGGACACTGGTGACCTTGTCATCTTGAGCTGAGTCAACCGTGCGTCCCACTTGAGAAAATTCAGCAAAGAGTGTTTTAGCCATACCCTTTCCTGCATGCCTTGCACAGTCCAATTTAAAGAGTTAAAATAATGAAAACGATCTCAGGAGCTGGTGCACCCCTTTGGTGCCCACCTCCCTTGGACTCACGGGAGGGTGAGGAGCCAATGACGACCAGCACCTGCACTGCCCCCTGGACAGGCTGCGGGATTCAGCGGACTCCTTGCAGGGCGACCACATTTCGTGAACCATTCGAACACTGGAGGAAATGCCTGTTGCGGGACCTGGAACAGGAGTAATTCAGAACTCTGGAGAGACATGGAGAAAAGGAAGGTGGACAAGACAGAGGAAAGAATGTGAGGATGAGTGATATGGAGCCTTGTTCCCACCAGAATCAACAGAAAATCTGCTGTTTATTATTCCTTTGTTTTAGCCCCAGAAGGTGGCATGAAGTGACATGAAGATCGTGACTACTTAAAATGTTGGACAACTGTAAAGGGTTGTCACTAGCTTGGGGACTAAAACCGGGGGCATTTAGTCCAAGTCCAAATCTTTTCTGAAATCAGAGTTCACCGCCACTTTCTCTACACTCCATGCCATTCTGTTTGTTTCTCAAGCACTTCGCCTCATCACACTGCCCTGAAATGACTTGTTTTGTATATGGCTGTACTGAGACTGGAGCACTGTTTGAGTCACCTGCGAGCTGCCCAGGCCTCGCAAACACCTTGACCTCTATTAATCCTTGTTGACTTACGTGAACGTTTTCAAGGGCAGCAATGACTTGGGATTCTCAGTGATTCCTGCAAGGAAACTGCCCCTGTGGTTTCCGGGAGTTAATCCTCCAGCGGCTTAATGCTCACTGGCTGTTCCATCCGATCAAAACCAACTCCGTGTGACTGCTGATCTGAGCACCGTGACAATCCGCAGAGCGCAGAAGGGCAACTGGCACTGCAGCACCCGCTGGGTGAGCGAGGTGCCTAGGGTCGCAGCACAGAAACCGTCGCTGGTGTCGGAGCCAGATGCAGGGCAGGGGCTTCCGCCCCTCCCTCGAAAGTCACTCGGTAAGACGGTCACAGCATGTGAAGTCTCTGGAACACGAGGAGGGAGAAGGAAACAGTGTCGAAGTCTCCAAACACGAGCAGCTGACCCCTAGTTATTCATCCACTTAGGATGAGGGCAGTTGATTGCAGCCCTGGAGTGACAGCTGCTATGAACCAAACCTCTGTGCAAAATTCTGTGTTGAAGCCTTAGTCCCCAGTGCGGCAGCATTTGGACACGAGGCCTTTGCGAGGTCATTAGATTCAGACGTCGTGACAGTGGCGGCCTCGTGATGACATTCGTGGAGATCAGTGTCCACGTCTTGTGTCTTGTAAAGCAGCACCGAAGGGTCCTCCCGGGAACCCCTTGCCGGTGCCTAGTGCCCGGCTGTTCCCGACGCTCCAGAGGCCCGACGCCGCCCGGCTCGGCGGGGGCTCCCAGCGCCCCTCTGCCGACACTCGCACGTGGGCACGCGCTTCTCAGGCGGCGCGAAGCAGCGCCTGACGCTTCAGATCTCAGCTCCGTGCGGCGTCCCTCGAGGACGCTGCAAGCGGAGCCCTCGTAGAGCTCCGACGAGTGAGCACGGCGACAGACGCTCGGCAGATGGCGCTCCCGCGGCGCAGGGCCGCCACTCCGCCCGGCATGCACCGCGCGCGCCTCTAGGGCCGCCACTCCGCCCAGCATGCACCATCCGTCCCCTGGGGCCGCCACGCCGCCCAGCATGCCCGGCCCGTCCCCGCTAGAACGGCTGGTCCGCCCCAGTATACACCGCGCGCGCCTGCGCCCGCACCGCCGCCACTCCGCCCAGCGTGCACCGCGCGCGCCTGCTCTCGCATAGTCCTCACGCCGCCCAGCATGCCCCGCCCGTCCCCGCTAGAACGGCTGGTCCACCCCAGTATACACCGCGCGCGCCTGCGCCGGCACCGCCGCCACTCTGCCCAAGGTGCACCGCTCGCGCCGGCGCAGCGGGCAACGTCTCGCTAGTCCTCCGCCCTTTTCTACTGCACCCGCGCAGGGCTTCCGGCGCATCAAGGCTCCCAGCTTGCACAGCGCCGCGCCTGCGCGGAGGGCGGCGCGCCCGGACCCCAAAGTCCCGGTTCTGGGCCGCCGGAGACTGACGCGGCTTACGCGGCCCGGAAGTGGCAGCGGGGCGGCGGGGACGATGCTGCTGGACCTGTCGGAGGAGCACCGGGAGCACCTGGCCTTCCTGCCGCGGGTGGACGGCGCGGGTCAGAGCGGCGGGCGGGGCGGAGCGCGGGGCGCGGGCCGGGGCGGCGGGCCGGGGCTCACGCCGTCCCGCTTGCGCCGCAGTGGTGGCCGAGTTCGGGCGCATCGCCGTGGAGTTCCTGCGGCGCGGAGCCAACCCCCGGGCCTACGAGGGCGCAGCCAGTAAGAGCGCGGCGGGCGGCGGGCGGCGGGCGGCGGGCGGGGGACGGGACAGGACGCCGGCGTCAGCGCGGTCGCCGGGCCGGGCGCTCAGACGCCTCCCGCCGCAGCGAGGCGCTCGGGGGCGGGCAGGGCCGCGCCTTCCTCCGGAGAAGCCGGGGTGCCGAGTGAGCCGTGGAGCCGCGGGCGACGTGGCTGCAGAGCTTCCCGCCCGCCGCCCCTCCTCAGGGAAACTCAACGTGAGCAGCGACGCGGTGCAGCACGGCGTGGAGGGCGTCACCTACCTGCTCACCGAGAGCTCCAAGCTCCTGGTAAGGGAGTCGGAGGGCCGCCCCGCGCCGTCCCGCGCCCCGCCGGGGGCCGTCTGCTCGGTCGTCTTCGGGCGCTGCCCTGACGGCCGCACAGCCGGCGGCGTGAGACCGGCCTGCGGTGGCCGCCGCTGGGTCTCTGGGGATAGCATCCCGAGAGGAGCGCGGCGGCGTTGTTCCCCCTACCGGGTATCAATCACCTCGATAGGCGTAGGCGAGAAAGGAAACGGGCGGTTGTCACAACTCTGGTTTCGATGTCACGGGTTTTGGAATAGGCGGCAAGGGTTTGCCTTTAATGCGGGGAGTGTTGTGTTCCCTGCGCAGGAATGAGTTGCAGGTTCCGTGTAATTTTGCACATGTCACGTGTGTGAGTGTCGTCTAGGGAAAGGTGGTTTTGATGTTCACTTCAACTGCATTCACGTCCAGATTTCCGAGCCGGATTTCCAAGACTCTATCTTCGTGCTGGGGTTCCCTGAAGAGCTGAACAGACTGCTGCTTCAGCTCTACCTGGGCAGCAGACAGGAGATCAGAGCCATCCTGAGGGAGCTGGCGCCAGAATTTCCCAGCTACCACAGTCTGCACTGGAGACTGGACGTACAGGTGCGGCTTCCCTTCCTAACCTGACACAGACGACGCGCTCGTCCTACGGTGTGTCCTGGGCCCTGTGGCCGTCTTTACCACCTCGGCCAGACTCTGCTTTGGAACCTCAGTTGTTCCATGTCCATTCTCAGACCATTTCACAGGTAGCTTCTTTTCTCATATTATTAACATGTATAAAACAGCTTAGGGTGCAAAGTCCTGGGAGGGAGGTCCTCGGGCCTCTTAAGGGAGAATGGCCTGGTGCTAGAGTTACGTGATCATTTCTAGGTCGGTCATTGTTCCTGTAGTTTTTTTCCTTCAAAAAATGTTAATTGTACTTACTTTTTAAACTTTGAAATTTACCATAGCAGCAAAGGTGTAGATACTCAGTTTTAATAGTGATAGAACACGTACCCGTCATCAGGCTTCGGAGCAAAACTGGCACCTTTGAGTCCCCTCGCCCCACCCCACCCCGCCCCCAAAGGGAGCCATCATCCCGAGTTTCCTGCTCCTCTTTAGAGCTGTTTTACTTTTTATTTTTGGTGAGTTTTTTACTTTTTTAGTAGAACACTTTCTTTCAGATTCATCCACAACTCACATTCATTTTTTTTGCTGCCACTTAGTAAGTGTGTCATTATTTGGGTTTCCTCAGTTTACCCTCCTCTCGTTAGTGACTTTTGAGATGCTTCTGACTTCTGGTTGTTAGAAACGGGCCGTTATGATAAATGCACATGCATGCATGTAAGACTGCACAGGGCTAGTTGCTGGGAGACGTCTCGCTTTCCACGTGGCCCCCTCATCTCACCAACCCCAGCAGCACCCCATGGACAGGCTTTAATTTTAAGGAGTATAATATGTGGAAAACAGCACCTTAGGATTTTATTGGCCGTTTTCCCGACTTCCAGTAGAGGTGAATATAATATTCTAGGTTTACTTGGTGCTGCTTTTGTGAAAGGCTTTCGTAGGTGTCCTGCATCGCGCGGTCAAATTTGTCAGGTTTTCCTGGTAGTTTGTGCCTTTTCTGTCATGTTTAAGGAGCCCTTCCACGCTGTAGGTTGCACGTATGTTTTCATTTTGAAGGCTGATTTGTCGAAGGGTGTCTTTGTATCGGCGGGAGGCAGGTTAGTGGCGTGCGTCCCGCCTGATCGCTGATAGCTGTGCTCCTGTTTCCTTTCCATCCAGCTTGCGAGCAGGAGCCTCAGGCAGCAGATGACGCCTTTGGTGACTCTCAAGCTCCACCTGAACGAGCGTGGGGACCGCAGCACCTGGGTTCTGCAGACAGACCCTGCCACCCTGCTGCACCTGGTCCGGCAGCTGGAGCAGGCCCTGGAGGAGATGCAGAGTAGCCACTGCCGCAGAGTGGTCCGCAGCGTCAAGTAGCCCCGCGCGGGTCTGGCCCTGGGACCGGCGGTGGTTGGTTCCTGTAGAGTCCCTGGATTTCTTTCACTCGCACACAATACAGGGGCTGGTCCCCTCCTGCTGCTCGATGCGCAGCTTCCTGACAAGATGTGCTTGGTCTTCCAGGTTGTGTGGATGGGGTGGAATCACGGTCGTAGGTGTGCTGTTCCCATCTTGTCCGTATGTGAATAACGATGCTGTTTTCATGCTTTTTGACTGCTTAACTTTTATTTTCCTTACTGACCAAAACTTAAAAATAAAATTCACTAAGTACTGGTATGTTACTGGTGTTTCTAGAGTTCAAACATTTTATTTTTAAAAATACCCCATGATATTAACAGCCCCAAAGAGCCGGAGGGAAAGGAGAAATTTTCAAATATTGCATCGTTCAGGCAGTTGGTGCGTTTGTCTTTGCCTGTGCTGATCAGCACTCGCCACATGGCTTCAGCCTGAGTGGCCAGGATCATTGATTTGAATGTGTGTGCTTTTTTTTTCAAGAGACTTGCTCCTGTCACTTTTCTAAACGTGCCATGTGGGACCGTCCAATCCCTTCTTGGAGGTCTGGACGTGAACTGCATCTGTTCACTGTGACAGCAGAGATGGCAAAGGGAGGTGCTCGTCACACCCCCAGCATGTAACTCTCCTCCACTCAGTCTCTTGAAGGGACATGAGAGTGACTAGGGGTCAGGTGCTGATGCTGTGCCCAGATGGTGGTCAGGCCAGCAAAGAGACCAACAGGCGGGTCTCGGGGACCCAATGGAGTGGGGGGTGCGGAAGACTTGGGGAGAAAGGAGTCCTGGGGAAATGGGGCTCCTCTACCTTGTCCTGGGCCTTCTAAAGGGCTAGTCCTTGAGCAGCCCAGGACGGCCTGTGACTCAAGTGACTGCATCTCTTTCTCCTGACAGCCTGGCAGGGTTGGAGGCGGCAGAGAAAAGTGCTCTGGAGTTTTCAGGGTTGTCCCCTAGCCCTTTCCCTAAATGTCCAGTGACACCCCCTGTGGTTGGGTGCAGTGACGTGAGGTCAGATGTGAACACTCGGATAGGAAGGGACACCTTGGTGAGTGCCAGCACCCTCACACACAAGGACCCGACGCTGAGGTGTTGGCACGTGGTTGCTCAGGGTGGGGGTAAACGGAGCCTAGACGGAAACGACAGCCCTTTGCCCCAACCTCTCCCCACCCTGCAGGCCAGGGCCTTGTCTGTGCCTCTGTGGGGACCCCTGCCTCCGGCCCCTCCTGCAACCTGCCCTGCAGCCACCTCACCCTCCAGGTCAGCTGGCGCCTCACTCCTCCGGACCTGGGCTCATGGTCGGCACGGGCTGGTGAGCTGCCCGCCATCTTGTCTAACATCCCTCCTGTGGGCTCTGCCAGCATGTGTCACAAACACAAGGCGTCTTCCCTGCTCTGTCACAGCCCTGACCGGGGTAAGGAGCTCCATCTGGAGCTGCATTTTCACTCAAGCACTTGTATGCAAGTGCGCCGATTTCTCAAAATTGGCAGCTGCAGGTTGCGACTCAGTGTCATGTCCTTCATGCCTCAGAATATGACAGCGTCGTCTCCCAGAAGAGAGCTGGGGAGATGGCAGCACCACGTCTGCAGGTGCTGCTGGCGGAGCCCCAGGAGCAGATTTCTTACTGACTTTTCCAACGGGAGAAAGTTAGAGCAGTGGGGCACGTAGTGGGGGAACCATGAGAAGAAAATACACCACCTCTGAAAACTCAAAAATGGGAGCCTGACACCAAGGAAACTGAAAAATCACTGTGAGTTGTGTGTAAAGGAGTCACGCGGGGTCCTGGTGGCTCGGTGGTTAAGTCCGGCCCCAGATGGCGCAGTCCACGGGAAGCCCGGCGACCCGGGGCCTGGGAACAACCAACGTGAACAACTAAATAGGTGGATAGGAACTTCCTCCGCCTCTCTCTCCCTGTCTGCTTCCTTCCTAAGTAAAAAGAAAAAAGAAAAAGATACTCGTACCAGTCCGTGAGACGTCACTCTTCGGAGCGGGACGGGAGACCCAGTGTTCAGCCTCTGTCTTCCTACGGGCCCCCGGTAAATCCCCAAACCTTGTCTTTCTCGTCGGGTTGCAGAGGGTCGCTGAGGCTCCGTGTGCTGAGATGCGGTGCAGCGCCAGGCGTCGGAGAAACCTGTGCAGCCCGGGGTCCCCGCTTTTCTAACCTTGAAGCACGCCCCGCGCACTCTGCTTCAGAAACAAGACGTTGCTGGTGGTTGTGGGCTGCCCCTTTCTCTTCGTTTCACCGATGAACCTGAATGGGCACAAGAGTGAAACAGCAAACGTGGGTGCACCCTGGGGCTCGGGCGGGGTGCCAGCCAAGTGGGGTGCCAGGGCTGGCCTGGAGACCTGGGGCTGGGAGGAGCAGAAAGCAAGCAAAACCACAGAAAACGTTGAAAGAAGGAGGGGGAAAAATAGGGAATTTAAATACATTTTGTAACGTTTTCATCCAGTTTGACTTCTTGGGGCGGGGTGGCCCCTCAGAAAACTCGGCTGTTTCCACACGCTTGGGCTGAGGCGGCACAGCTGGCTTCGTCCCTCGGTCTTCTCTCTGTCGTCACAGTCGTGGGCCTCTCCGGACCCTGCTAATCTAGCTCTCTCCCTCGGAGTGTCACTCTCCGGAAACGGCACGTAACCCAGGGAGACGGGGTTCTTCCCTGGAGTGGGAGCAGCCCCCCGGGCAGGGAGCCGCGGCTGCTGTGGCTCTTCCTGCTGGAAGTTCCTCTCCACCATGTCACCAGTGTCCCTCCCCACTGGCCAGGGGGCTCTGCCACCAGCTGCCCCCTCCCCATGCCCCGTTGGTCGCCGCAGTTCTGGTGCAGGTTTCCGAGGGCTGGTTTTGCTTCGTCTGCTCCTTTGTGTCCTGTCCACCTCGCACCCGGGAGCGAGGTCGCCCGCTGGCCTGCACCCTCCCGGGAGCAGGAGACCGACAGGAAGCCAGTTTCTCTCCTTCACCGGCTTACGGTGCAGACGCGCGTCAGGAGCAGTTACGTCACGCAAGTCCTGAGACTTGTCTCTGACACGTGTCTTCACACCAAGCAGCGTTTCATGAGTCTTTTTAAAACTCCAGTGCCAGTCCTGTTGGCTCTAAATTGCTACGAGAAACGTGACCTTAGCTATGACAGTTGGAGGCCGCCTGCGCAGGCTGAATTGACGCAGTTTTCACTTTCCTCCTCGAGTGCTTGTGTCTTCTCCTGCAGAGAGGGCAGCACCCGCCTCCGGGGGAAGGAGTCGCCTTCCTGGCAAACCACTGAGGTCTCGACTTCTTTGCTCCTTAGTTTTCCCCTCGTGCGGCAGGGAGTGGGGACAGCGCAGAGCACCCCACTGGAGGGCGGGACAGGCGCGGAATGTTCTCGCCACTCCTGCGGAGCACGCTGGCCCCTACTCAGGCCACAGGGGGTCCCCACGGGCGGTGCTGGGCCCTCGGGCTGCTGTGATCCCCCTGCTCTTCCTGGAGACCCCTCTGCTGGGAGGACAGCCGTTCGCCTGTGGGAGAGCTGAGAACAGGCAGGGCGGGGGCCCCAGGACCCAGAGTCGTCACACGGGCAGGAAGGCAGAGGGCCCTTGGGTCCCTGAGGTGACCAGAGGTGCGACGGGAAAAGCAAACTGTCCTTCTTACCTGCATGCCAAGGCCGTGACGGCTGCCGGCCCGGTGAGAGCAGATGCCTGTGGTCTGGAAGGAATGTGCTTCGTCCACAGAAGGAAAGGCTTCTCGTTCCCTCAGAGACTAAGAACACAGATTGAAATTCAGAGAATGAGGAAAAGCAAGCGCAGGAAGTGTTGGGTTTCCCTGGACATGTAGAGACGGCGAGGATGCGGTTTCCTGGCGTGGGCTGCAGACCCTGTGCTTTTATCCAAACAAGTAAGTTCTTACAACACTCAAGTCTGTCGATTCTGCAGCAGAATGAGACCGCGGGGCGCGGCTGCGGTGAGCGCCGGGGATGGGCCCCGCTCTGGCCGTCGGGCTCCGAGGCAGGTCTTTTCTCTCTGCTGCCAGGGCCTCAGCCATCCCTGCTCACGCCAAACGTCCCTTGAAGCGTCCCCTCCTTTTAAAAAGCATTTCTCTTTTTTTGAGGAAGTAATTCCCCCAACATGAAAGCGTGTGTCTCCGCAGTTTTGAGTTTGTTCCCAGGGTGTATGTCACCGCTCGGCTCCAGGCCAACCTCACCGTGTCTGCCCGCTGGCCTGGGGCCCCTGTCGCCTCCCCCAGACTCGCCTCCTCCCGGCTTCGCGGAGGGCTCTCAGCGTGCGGCTTCCGTGTCTACTTTCGTTCACGTCGAGGAGCATGTGAGCGCGCGTGTCCGTCTGAGCTGCTGCCTTGTCGGCGACCACGGGTCGACTCCCGGCGCGCAGCACTGGATCGAGTCCCGCTTCTGCCCCAGCTGGGGAGCTAACCTGTGCACTGTCTCTCACAGTTTTGTACACGAATTGGCAGATGGAGGGACGTCTTTCTGCCATGTCGACCCTCCAGACCTGCTCCCAGCCCTCTGAAGAAGGGCGCCCGTGGGCCTGGCCTGCCCCTAAGAAGGACGCCCCTTGGGACATTCTCCCCAGACCTGACCGACCCCTGCATCTCTGACAGCATCTCCCGATGTTTCCACAGAAGACGCGCTTTCTCCAGTCCTTTCCTAATGCCCCTTGAGCCACACCCCTCACCCCACTGCCCTCTCCTCTTGCTTTGGGGCTCCTGGACAGCGCCCCCCGGCCCTCACTACACCTTCTGCAGGACCGACCCGCGTCCCAGAGCTAGGCCCCCGCCCTCTTGTTGGCCAGTCTCCCGAAGGGACATTCCTCCATGAGACCTGCCCTCTGTGCCCCGATTCCTGGAGGTGCCCCCACGTCTCAAAGGCAGAGGAAAGGTGAGCAAGCCCCTGGGCTGCAGGCATGGCCAGAGGGCCCAGCACAGCAGGGACGGCCCAGACGAGAGGGAAAGGGGCGGGAAAATATTCGAAGAGATAGTGGCCAAAACTAAGAACTTGGAAGTTTCTCAAATTTGTGGAAATAGACATACCCTTAAGCAACCAATGGGCTAATGGAGAAATCACACAAGAAATGAGAAACCACTTAGAGGTGAAGGAAAATGAAAACCCCACATAGCAAAACGTGTGGGATGCAGAGAAAGCAGCGCTAGGGAGGAAATGTACAGCTCTCTATGTCGACATTAAAAAACAAAAGCAAGAAAAATCTCACGTTTCCAACCTTACAACTTAGGGAACTAGAAAAAAAAGCCAACGCGGTTCAAAGCAGCAGCAGAATGGAAACGACGGAATTGAGATAAACTGAGGGTAGAAAAGAGGGAGAGCAGAGCGGAATGGCAGCAGGGGCTGCGGCGGGGGCTCGAAGGTGTCTGTCATGACGTGGGAGGCATTTGGGACGCGGTCGTGGTGGTGGCTGCATGACAGTGATGCCATCGGTGAAAGCCACCGCGCTGTCGCTTACAGTGGTTGCGACTGTGAAACAGGTGGAATAAAACCCTGGATGAGAGTGGTGACCCGAGCGGCAGTCGTGGCTCCTGCCGCAGGGAGGCGGCCGGTAGTGATCTTCCACCCTCCTCCTCCTCAGGCCCCTCCCTGGGAGAGCAAGTGCTTCCTTAGATCTGAAATCCGAAGCTTGGGGGCCTGGGGCGAATTCTGCCAACTTCGGATCTCTGGGTGGCAGGTTCAAGACCCAGGGCCATGGAGGAGCCACTAAGTAAAACAAGTAAGTGCCTCTTCCTCCTCTCTCTCCCGCCTGCGTTCCTGCTGCGCTTTTCCTTTAAAAAATAAAAACCTCCATTTAAGTGAGACATGCCTGTCATGTGAATTTTATTTTAAGAGAGGGAGGAAGAGGAGGAAGAAACGTCTCTGTTCATTTAATTGCGCGAGTTGTTTTTTCACCACAAACCTGGGCGTGAATCCAGCACCAGAGCGACATGTGGGTTTCGCTGCAGCGGCAGCCTGAGCGCCGGTGCCCACGGGGACGTGTGTCCGGCCGCCCACGGAGAGGTCACGCCGCTCCTCACGCAGCACCAGGGAGTCATCTTCAGGAGCTGCCTTCAGAGGCTCCCGCACGCGGGCCTGCCCTTCAGCTCTCAGGCACCAGAGGGCTCAGTTCCCCTGAAGTGGGACAGCGGCCTCTCCCCGCAGTCCCTCTGGGTTTCCCGCACGTGGAGAAGCTGAAAGTCTCCTCTCTGCCGGTAGCAGTCACTCGGAGGAGACTCCCAGTGCATCATTTGGTCACAATCACTTCGTCATCTTTTCTTTCTGCTCTTGCTGACGCATCACTGTTTTTAGGATAAACATAACCTAAAACTGTTTATTCCTCCTGCCTCTGAAACTTACCAGCGAGATAGTAGAAGAGAAACTGCCGGGAGGATGGTAGTCATGTCCCAGGTGTGAGCTGACAGGCATTTGTGTAGCAAGAAACACAAAACGGTCAGCAGTGACGGCGGGGGACACAGTTTTTTTAGGAGTAAAGTTAAGTTCTGGCCCTTGGGAATGTGGTCCTCACGGTTTTATTTTTTCCCTGTTGAGCTTTCATGAATAATTTTCATTTTCTTAGCCTGTTTGCTCTTGTGGACCAAGAAGCCACTTTGTGGAATATTCTGGGTGGAATGAACCTGGAGGCGCGGCCTGGTGGCTGCGGCGCGCTCGTCCGTGCTCCCGCGTGGCTCCCGCGTGGCTCCCGTGCGGCCCGTGTGCGGCCCGAGCCCGGGGACGAGCCCGCAGGCACAGCCGTGAGGGCGTCCTCCTCCGCTCTTCCCGCCGGCTGCCTTCCTCCGAAGAAAATCTGGAAATTGAATTTAACAGATAAAATAGAACTTTCTTTCCTCTGAGAAATGAGACCATCGTCTGGTGAGCAAATGTTTCCAGAGGAAAGTCAAAGCACCCATTTACAGAGTTTCTCTTGTCCTTAATACCAAATAAGTATGTTTTCCTTTGGGCCGCCCTCAGTCAAGGCATATTTAGAGTCGTTTTCGAATTTCTAGGTGGGTCTTACCGTCTCTCCGCTGCTTTGACAGGAGGATTTGGTTCTGCGGAGGGTCAGGCTCCAGTAACCTCTGGAGGACACAGCAGCGCCTCTGGGTTGGACGAGGCCTGGGCTCACAGCGGGTCCCACTTCCCTCACTAGAAAAGCGGGGCGGCCGCCCAGGGAAGAGCCTGCGGTGGGAGCTGGTGAGACCCGCGCGAGGGAACTTGCCGGGTGAAACGTGCGCTCTTACTTACTTCAGCAGCTTCTGACAGCATATGAAGCAGAGGGGAAACGACGATGGTGGAGGAAAGTGTCCCCGCACATCCGCCCCGCGCCCCGAGCCTGGGAGCCTGGGAGCCTGGACCCGGGGGAAGCCGCCTCCGAGAAGGGAACTCAGCAGCGGTTTGTAATCCAGATGCTCATCTTCACAGGAGAGCTTCGTTCTGTTCTACTTGTCAGAACGGCGAGTGGCCTTGAGCACAGTCCGTGCACATCGCGAGGACCCGAGTTCACGCCCCGCGGCCGGTGGGAGCCGCGGCCAAGGTGACCAACCACACACACACAGTAAATGAAATGCTTGCCCCTCTCTTCCGGCCTGCTCTCCTCATCCCTGCCCGGACCTTTCCTTAAACAGAGAAGAAAAGGAAAACAATTGGTGTAGATAATCCTTAATTTCGGAGGCTTTATCTGCGAAAAATCTTTTTTAAAGTGAAACACCGACTTGACGCGTCTTAAATGGGTGGTGAATACCTGGGAAAACCCATTCCGACCCTCATCCTCCAGCACAGGCAGCAGGAGCCTCCGACCCTTCTGGCTCCGGGAAGCCGTGTGGGTGGAGGGAGTGCAGCCTGGGCAGCAGACACCCTCCTCCGAGTCCCCAGTAAGCAACCCGATGGCCTTCAGCTGCGCTCCCACCCACCCCAGCAAACACCCTAACACTAGCATGCGCCTCCCAGTCATCGAGGCACTGAGGTATTTTGAGATGACTTGGATGAGATAGTATCACGTGTATTGTCCCCTGGAGGGCGACTGGCTTCACACACTGGCCACCACTCTGCGGCGGGGACCTGGGCGCGGCATCTGCAGAGCAGAGCGGGAGTGAGTGGGGCCCGACCGCGCCTCCAGGCTCAGCCGTCTTCCACCAGCTTGTAAATGCTCCTCACTGATAAGGATCAAGAGCAGGGCCATCACTTGCTGGCCACATTGCTTTTCCTCTCGACACAGCTTTCTCAGCAGCCCCAAACCGGCAAGAGGAAGCTGTGGGGTCGTGTCCCACCACAGCCCCGGGACTGCGGTCTCAGTAGGAGGGTGTGGAGGACCCAACGGGAAAACACCGTGGCTGGAAAGAGTGTGTTTTTCTTTGCTTTGTGTGTATTACGGTCATGAGACTTGCAAAGATGGCCTCTGCTGACCACACACCTGTCGCACTAGGCGTTGATCAGCTTACACGGTCAGTTTAGCTCCGTGAGAGCCGCTGGACCTCCGAGGCGGGGGTCAGCGACGTGGGCTGGGCCAGGTTCACACTGATATTCCTCCAGATGTCCGCCTGGGCCAGTCACACATTCAGGACCAGCTTCTGGGCGCAGCAGAGAGGGGCAGCTGGAGAGCTGACAAGGCCACACGCTGATGGGAGTGGGAGGTCCTTCAGAGCCCGGTTGCTCCCTCCGTGCAGGGAGTGCATCCTGCTGGCCACACAGGACCCTGGGGACAAGGGTCACAAAGAGGTGGGTAGGGGGGTCGGGGCAGGACCACCGCGGAGAAGGGCAGCCCCCAGGTCCGGGTGAGGTGGAGGGAGGCCTGTGCCCGGCCCTGCGCCCCTTGCCCGCGGCGCCGAGATCTTGGCAAGGGAGCTGGTCTCTCCCTGGAACCAGGGTCTTCTCGGCACGTCTGCCCACCCCTTCCGTGCAGCTCCTTTTCACCTCCTGGCTGCACCTCGGAACCCGGCAGTGAGTCCCTTTGGTTTGGAAATCTTCCTGAGTTCTCTTCCGATTCCAAACCCCGCTTTGTGGGAACTTCGGGCCTTTGGGACAGACTGGCCTGTCTTTCCTTCCTGTGACCTCGTCTTGGCCTTCTGTCTTTGGAGAGACTTCCCCACGCTCCCATCCGCATCTCCTGCCAGGTCCTTACATTCACGGCCGGGACATTTGCTGCTGTCCTCGATGACTTTCCCTCGTGCGTCTCCAGTGTCCTTGCTCTCAAACGGCAGCGACCCACGTCTCTTACGCTCTGCTCCTCTGCTCACTCTGTCCCTGCTCGTGCTGCCTTCTGGGCGCTGCCCCTTCCTTGTCGCGGCCTCTCCCGACGCCCGCTGCCCTCGTCCGCCCACAGGCAGCGATGGGGACGGCCCCAGGTGGCCGTGCTGGGCTGTCCGAGCCCCGCGTGGGAATGTGATTGTCTCTGGCTCTCTTCTTGGTCTGTTTAGGTTTTGCCTGGAGAACTGTCCACCCTCCGGCCCCAAGGGGCTGGTGTGGTCTGGCCGGTGTCCTGGAAGAGGCTGTGGCCGAGGCGCCCCCATCCGGCCCACCGTCTCCGCATGGCCCTCACTGTCCACCCAGCTCGACCACCGAATAACACGCGTGTCCCCAGCTCTGCTCAAAAACCTTTATTCCAGCCTGGAGGCTCCTGTTGGGCCGGGAAGATGGCCAGGAGGCTCTGCGCAGCCTGTGCTGACAGCGGCCCTGCGGGACTCCCCTGCCCTCCCCTGCTTTCCTCTCACTGACTCGGACGCCAGAGTCCTGTTTGCAGCTCCTAGCATGTTGGTGGTCTCGTTCTTTCCTCCTTTCCATTAAAAAACCTCTATTTTCATGTTAACGGGGTGGTGAGGTAAGCGCATTGGTCCACTCACTCATTTTAATCAGTTTTTCTCCACGAGAAGACTCTTGGTGCGCCTGGGGGCTCGGGCGCTAGGCCAGGGGCTGCGACAAGACCACGCGAAGCCCAGTGCCTGCGAGGAACAGCAATAAACGTCCCAAGTGCCTCCTCTTCCTCTGCTTGCCTTCCTCTCTTGAAAGAAAAAGATTCTCAGTGCGTGATTTATTGTGAAAAATTAGATTCTCTGTGCCTGAATCCCAAAGAATTTGGATGAGATCAACGAATCTGCTTAGAATGGTTTTCCCAATGTGTCCGCGGATTCCACCGACGCGTTTGGGCCTCACGGCTGCGGCGTGACGGCCTCTCCCCGTTGGCAAGCCCTCCCGGCCATCACCGCCCTTTATGGCTTTAAACGTAAACAACACGTGTGCCCCAGACCGGCGACTCCCGAGCTCCCTCTCGGCGGCTCCGGGGCGCGAGGCTTGGGGCGGGACGGGCAGAGACGTGGGTAGCGGGCCAGGCCTCTCGTCGCACCGGGCGGTTAGCACACCTCCGCCTGGTGCCCAGTGGGAGCCCCTGCGGTCCCTCCGCCGGGGCTGGCTCCCCGGGGACCAAAACTGGGCCCCATACTCATTTTTTTAAATATTTTTATTTGCAGTAACTTTTATTTTACACATTCAAATAAAGTCATGTATGCAGACTCCCCATTCCTCAGACACATGTCCACACACCTTACCCTCCACCACGTCCCCGAGTGTCCTTCCCCGTCGTCCCGGGGGCTCCGCCACCACTGGACCCCCAGACCATTCCCTACTGGTCACCTCAGTTCTGTTGCAGATGTTCTAGGGTTGGCTGTGTTTCCTCTGTTCCTGTGTTTTGTCTGTTCACGTTCCACCTGTGAGTGAGTTACCTGGTCTCTTTTTCTTCTTCTGACTTGTTTCACTGAGCATCACCCCCTCTAGATCCATCCATGTTGACCAAATGACAGGACTTCCTCCCTTCTGAGGGCCGTGTCGTGTCCACGGTGTGTGTGGACCACGTCTTCTTCATCCGTTCATCCCCAAGCTCATGTTTAAGACAGTCACTGACAAGGAGTAGAGTCTCCTGACGGGCTTCACCGATCAGGAGTGGGTACTTCTCCCTGCGTGTGGATTCCCGAGTAAGTCGGGATCCTCCGAACGGTAAGAAGGGCGGAGAAAGCATCACACGTCATTCTGGCGTCCCGACCACCGTGGTCCCAGCCCGGTCACCTCCTCCTGGGACCCTCCAGCAGGTCCCACGCGCCTCCCAGCACTGTCCCTCTTGGCTCCCCTGGGCCCCGGGGCAAGGCGTGGCCTCCAGAAAGGGCCGCTTTTGCCGCACGGTCTTCAGGGAAAACGCGGCTAGTTCTCTCCACCTGCAGAAAAGCATCACACTTACCTCAGCAGTTTCAGGCGCGGACCAGGCGGCGGGGAGCGCGGGAGCGGGGGCAGGGCTGTGCGCCCGGATGGCACCGACGGGGACTCAGCTAAGGTCCACTGATTCTGGCACCGTCTCCAAGAGGACGAGCCGCAAACTGAGTGAAGAAGCTTTCCGAGAGGGTGCACACGTGGATTTTCTAAAAAAGAGAATCGATTTCCAGGTTTTCAACGTGTACTTTCTGAAAATAAACCCTATTAAATTCACGCTCTTTATTTTCATCAGAATGAATAGTATGAACTTTGAGCCTAATTGGATAGTTTACTAAGATAAAAGTAAATAGGAAAAGTGGGATAAAAATTTGAGCTTAAGGCTCACCCTGGTGGAGCAGCGGTTGGGTCGATCCCCTCTGAAGGAGCGCAGGCCACACACCCCTGGTTCTCAAGCCCTGTGAGAAAAACCAGTGTCAGCAACTAACTAAAAATAAAAATTTGTATAAATGAAGTGCTTCTTCCTCTCTCGTCATGCCTGCCTTTTTACTCACCTTCCTTTCTGCCTGTGCCTTTCCTTTAAAAGAGAGAGAGAAAAGAATAGTGTAAAAGCCCTGAATGTTAGTGAACTTTCTTATATATTTTTTAAAATGGATAGTGGTGGGCGTCCAATTGCTTGCAATTTAGATTCAACGGAATATTTTAAAGACTTGCAAAAGTTTATTTCAAATACCTACATGAATAATATCTTGGGAAGTGTAACCTTTACAATTATTTAAGCATCCAATATTGTAAATGTCAACTACCTTTCTGTGAAGGGTTTAAGTCTTCCGTGAGGGGCTGTGGCAGCAATCCCTGCAGAGACTCGGAACACACCCCCTTTGAAAGCACCTGGGCTCCCGGGGGAAGCCAAGCAGGGCCCTCAGGCCGCCTCTGCCCTTTCTGCGTAGCGCCCACGTCCCTCGGCGCGTGTCCACACACAGCCAAGCGAGTGTGCGTCGGGGTGCGTCGGGGTGCGCGGGCTGCTCTGCTGGACGAGGCGTGCTTCCTCTGGCCCTAGACATCCCCCCGAACTCTGAGATGGGAGCTGCTTCCTTCTTCAGAAGTTTCCCTTCATGGTTGTCCCGAGGACTCATGAGTTAAACATTGTCAAGCGCTGTGCAGAATTTGGCTGGAAGTACAAAGTCTCAGCTATTATTGTTGGATGGATGAAAGGTATTATCCAGTGCAAAGTATCATTTTTTTCCTAAGCAGACAGCGCAGTCATGCTTAATCCCCAGCAGGCACGTGACCCCATTCTCTCTCCCTCCACTTACATAACAGCCACAAGGGGACGAGCGGAACCTCTGGGAGAGTCCGCACTTTCCCTTCTTCTCGACCTTTCTCTCTGCCTGACAGAAGGTGTGTCCATGTCTCTCAGGCTGGTATGACTGTCCTCACTTGTTCATCTTACAGCAGATGGTAGTGGGAGACGGGTAAACACTGGGCAGACAGCAAACCAAAGGGATTGAGTTCCTGTTTCTACCTGCCCTTGTCTACACATGTGATCCTGTGCCTCATTTCCTCACCTAAAAAATAAGAGACTTGAAATAACTGATGGAAATGATGGTGGAGATGATGAAGATGGTGGAGATGGTGATGGTGGAGATGACAAGATGGTGGTAGTGGTGGAGATGGTGGTGATGGTGGAGAAGGTGGTGATGGTGGAGATGGTGGTGATGGTGGAGATGGTGATGGTGGAGAGGACAAGATGGTGGAGACGGTGGAGATGGTGATGGTGGAGAGGATGGAGATGATGGAGACGGTGGAGATGATGAAGGTGGTGGTGATGGCGGAGATGCTGGAGATGGTTTTGATGTCGGAGATTGTGATGATGGTGGAAATGCTGGTGATGGTGGTGATGGTGGAGAGGATGGAGTTGGTGGTGATGGTGGAGATGGTGGAGATGATGGTGATGGTGCAGAGGATGGAGATGGTGGAGATGGTGGTGATGTTGGAGATGCTGGAGATGGTTTTGATGGTGGTGATGGTAGAGATGGTGGTGATGGTGGTGATGGTGGAGATGGTGGTGATGGTGGAGATGGTGGTGATGTTGGAGATGCTGGAGATGGTTTTGATGGTGGTGATGGTAGAGATGGTGGTGATGGTGGAGATGGTGGTGATGGTGGAGAGGGTGGAGATGGTATAAACTTCACAGCGACCTTGAATGAGAACACATGTAAGACCGCTTTCATCAGTCTTTTTCTCTTTATGACCCTCGTAGTACTTAGCACACTGCCTTGGTAAGTGTCTGATGGCAGCATGTTTAGCAAATAACTACAGATGCGTGTTGCCCAAATATCGAGGATACAGGAGAGCAGGTGGTCCTGTCACAGCACTCCTTAATTCAGCCACGTCACAGCCCTGATGGCAGCTGCCATCTCTGCAGGGGAGGTGCCCAAAGCCACCCACTGACAGCACCTTGCTCTGGGGTCACAGGCAACATGAGCTGCAGCCCGTCACGCCCACCCACACTAGGGGTCTGTTGGGCTGAAGGCCCAGGTCCCCAGAGGGCACGCGTTCATGCTCAGAGACACAAGCAGGGCGACTCTGAACAGAGGCTAGGACGCCTGTTCAGGAACCGAGCAGCAGCAGACCTGGCCAGGCAGGGAGGGCGGTGTGCCCAGAGGCCCAGAGTCTCTGTCCCAGTTGTGACCGTGGATGGACAGACTCACAGGCTCCAAATGGGTGCTCCCAGGCCAGCCCTGGGAGGAAGGTTTGGGCGACACCCTGGGCACAGGCGATGCCTCGGACTGGGCACAGCGCGGCAGCAGACTTCCCTGCTTCTCGGCCCTGTGGGTGAGGACCAGCGGGAGCGGCCGGGCTGGGGCGGCGCTGGCATCATCCTCGGAGCATGGGTGGGCCATGTGGCCCGGATGGGGGGCGCTGCCGGCGCTGCCCTCGCGCCCGTGCCCACCCCCCGCCCTGGGCTCCAGCTCTGAGAGTCCCGGGGCCTTCTCCTCCTTCCACAGGTGTCTGACCCGCCAGCTAGACCCCCGCTGTCTGTCCTCTTCACACACATCTGTCCCCGACACGTGTCGCTCATACAATCACTTGGTGGCCTAACCGGACCCTTTCACGGGACTCGTTCGTTCTTCCTGAGCAGTCACCTGATGGGTGGTTCGCCGGCCGAGGGCAAAGCGAGCCCTGCTGGACGGACACGGGAGCCTATGGCCTGCAGCTGGGCAGCGGCGACAGCCGTCTACAGCTCACACGGGGGTCGGCGCCACGCCACTGCCCAGGCCACCTCCACCGACGGCTCTGCGTTTCTCCAGACTCCGAGGAACACGGAACTGCAGGTCCAAAGAAGGGCAGGGCTCCAGAGGAGTCGGATGATATGGCCGCAGGAGGGAGGCGCACGCCTGCCCCGACCAGCCCCTCCCTGTGGCCGTGCGCCCGCCCACCTGCCTGTGGGGTCCAGCGGATATGCGCCGAGGAGTGCGAGTCCCTGGTCCTGGTGGGGGCACCGTGTGTAGCCTCCACCGACTCACCTGCTCAACAGGTGGCAGTGCTGACCTGGGACGGAGCCCGCACCTCCTGCCCGTCCCTCAGGCCCGGCCTCCCACCCCCGTGTCTTTTCAGCCAGACTGTGCAGGACTTGCCCTGTGCCTGGGTCTCTGGGACAAGTGCTGACAGACAGTCCTGCTGCCCGGTGAGGGAGTGGGGCGTCTGCAGACCGCAGTGCTGGGCCGTGCGACCGCCGGCCGGCTCAGTAAGGGCCCTGCCCGAGTCCGGTCAATCCACCTTCCTGTGAAGACCCAGTGCATCACGTATGACTCCAGAGCCCAGGCTGTCACCAGTGGCTGCTGGCACCAGCGTCCGGAGCCAGCCCTTCCCGCTGCAGGCCGACTCCAGCACCGGGACGAGACCGACAGTCGCAGGCGGCACGGCAGCTCAGCCAGAGGGCTTTTCCAGTCACCTGAGTGCCACGCCGGCCGGCCTGGGGCTCAGAGCTCATCCGCTGTGGCCGGCACCCCGGCTGTGGGTCCACACCAGGGACACCAGCACAGAGACGCCCATCAGGCTGTGGGGACAACTGCAGGATCGTCTCAATCAGTTTTTTGTGGGCTTTTTTCATTTTGTCATGGTGTTCAAGTGTCTTCAGAAACCTTCAAATTCTTTTCCCTCCTTAGAAACACGAAATGAGGACGTCGGCGGATTGAGCTCTGTTTGTCTGTCTCTGTCTCTCTGTCTCTCTGTTTCACACAGTAGGAGTAAGGCTCCGATTTCGTCAGACACGGCAGGAAATAACCTGGAGGCCTGCGGAACCAGAGGGCTGTCCAAGGCGGTGGCCGCTGGCTGGCGGCAGGAGCTTTTCTGGACCTTGGCTTTCGCATCTGTAAAGCCGGTTCTCGCTGTCCCGGGAGGTCGCTGTGTGACCACACACATCCAGCTGTTTTGCTGTCTGTGAGATTTATAAACATGACTTGTCACTGCCACGATGCTGACTGATCTCAGTGTCAGCGGTCACAGGGCGTGTTGACGGGCGTGGAGACAGCATGAGAACAGACTCAGCCTCCTATCCAAGATCCTCTGCAAGGGTCCAGTTAGAGGAAACACGGGTTGTTGTTCCCCGGGAGTGAGCGGAACTCCTGCCCCAGATCCGGCTGGCGGGGCTGCGTCCGCGTCCGGCCTGTCCCCAACGCAGGGTTTCGCGCTGTCTTGGCTCCTTGGCTCCAAATAGGCACTGACCTTCTCTGACCAGACATGAAACGTGGCCTCGGCCGGGTCGGGCGACCTGACTGAACTAACAGGCCGTGTGTGTGCCAGTCCCTCTGCGGGGGCCAGACGCCAGGGCCCGTGACTGGGGTGGCCGGGCAGACAGCAGCCAGGCAGAGGGAGGCGTGAGCGGCCCAGGGCCCCTCAAGGCAGGCCCACTCCCGGGACGTCTGGCCAGGCTGAGCACGCACGTGGCCCCGACATGGAGCCAGTCTGTTCTCCTGCACCCACATGACATTGATGACATGGCTCAGGCTCCTGAGAGCAACACGCTTGTTTCTCGGTCCCACGCACGTCCACGCACGTCCACGCACGTCCACGCATGTCCACACACATCCACACAGTGAGCACACAGAGAAACACTGATCCTTTTATTTCCAGGAGTATCTGGGGGCATTACATTTGCATCTTTTCATTGTCTCCCGTATTTTCAAAAAAGTTGTAATTATGATGCTCACAGAGGTTTGTTTCTGTATCTCATTTTCATCAAACATAAAAATGCCTTTTCCACCAGGACAGGACAGTCTTCGTAAATAGCTACCACCGTCTTTGCTGGCTACGTTAAGTCATTTCAAACACTTGGCAAATTTGCAATATGGTTAGATACTTACCTTCTAAGCCACGCTATTATTTTCCTCCCAAGACTTCATGTTTTTAGCCCAGTAGCACTGGTTTCCGCGCGACGCAGGCTTCAGGAGGACGGCCGCGCCTGGGCACACGGACCCCACGCCTACGTCACAGGACTGGTGCCCGGTCCCCACTGGGCCTGGCTCACCTGCCCCGTCCCTTCCTGCTGGGAAGCCCTTTCCTGTGGAGTCTAAGGCCTTTGTTCTGTTTTGTTGTGTTTGGTTGTTGCTTTGTTTCTTTATCTCCCAGTACCAGTGAGGTCACTGCTTGGTCTTTCCCTTCTGACTCACCTCCAGCACCATCCTCGTTGACACCGGTGGCAGGATTCCACCGTCAGAGCTCTGAAGTCCCGGAGTACATGCTATGCTTTTAAGCATTTGTAAAGTGTGTTTTCCTAAGAAAATGTTTTTTGCATGAAAAGATATTTTCCCCAGTCAAAATAACCCGTAACAGTGCAAGACTAAAGCGCAGACAGCCTGCACGCAGACTCAGGTGAAAACTGAGCTCAGGCTCCAAAAGCGCCTTTCTCCCCAGGTCCAGCTCGGAGGGCACTGGGAAGGACAGTCCCTCCGTCACCAGCCTCGTCACACACATATGGGGACACCCAAGCGCGGTGAGACCTGAGTCCTGCCTGCAGGGGAGCGGTGATGTCTGTGGCCTTGCTCTGGGCGGCACACTGTGCTGGCCCGTGGGCGCTGACCGGTATGTGGGGTGTCACGCGGGGAAGACAAGAGCTCACTCTCGGCCTCCCGAAATAGATTCCTCTTGCACAGAGTTCTGGACTCGCCTTCAAGCCTTCGCCTGCTCCGCGGCTCCCGGGACTTGTCCTCCAGACGGACCCCTCGCAGCATCTGACCCTGCCAGAGCAGTCTTCAGACGGCCAGCGCCGAGCAAGCAGCATCTGGAGGCGACGCGGCAGTGACCACGTGGGGACACAGCTGCTGCACCGGTAACCCCGCGTCCTGGGCAGTCGGCTGGAAAACACCTTCTTCAGCAGAAAGAAATGCAAAGGAAGGCGAAGTCGCCTAGTCTCTCTCCCAGAGCCCAACCCGGGCAGGAGGCGTGTCTGAATCACAGTGTCTGTGGGAGGCACCCTCACCACCTGGAAAGAGGTCCCCAGCGTGGAAAGGGGAGAGGATGTGACCTCTGGGCAGCATAGAAGCTGCTGTGGAAGGTCCTCCACGGAGACGGTGCAGGTCCCTGTCATCCACTTGGGGCCGAGAGGGGCTGAGGTTTGGGGTGTCCCGGAGGGGAGACCAGAAGCCTCCAGGGGCAGAGGAGAGGCTCACGCAGGCCCGGCGCGGCCGCCCAGAGCCTCTGAGCAAGCTCAGACAGGAGAGGGAGGGACAGTGGGGAGACTCAGGTCCGGAAGCAGAGCGACAGCCGTGGGTGTAGACCGACAGCCGTGCACTGTTTTCTGTGGGCAGGTTCTCAAAGCATGTATGCGCCCAGGAGAGGTGGCAGGACCACTGGGAGGTTCCGAGATAAGGTTTGAGGTGGGGGGCCCGGAGGGCAGGCTGGGCCTGCCCCTGGGTGTGGACACAGGGAGGAGGCCGAGGGGAGGGGGGGTCTTTGCAGCATGTGCTCCCAGCTGATAATCATGGGAAAACTGGAGTTTCTTCCCAGGCCAGGCAGGAGGCATCTCCAGCTCCTCTGCCCGCCCTAGGGCTGCAGACTGGGCCGAATCCCCGGCCTCTTCCGACTCCTGGTTCTGAGTCCTTGGGCTGCAGAGATCAAGGGCCCCTTTCCTGCTCTGTGAGATGGAGCATCTAATCGAGTCCCTCTTCTTTGGGTTTCCACGGGGTTACGCTGGGGTCCTCTATGGACAGGTTTGACCTAAGGTTAAGAACTTGATCTTATGTAACTTGCGTTAAGAACGTCATTTGCATTTTCTTGTTCAATCACTATAATGTCCATTCTGCATTTTAAAAAGGCAGTGGTTTAAGGCCGCAAGTTTTATTTGCACCCAGGCCTGTGAAGGGGCTGCGCCCTGGGGTTCCTCATCGTCTCCTTTGGCGGGACTGGGGGCAGGGCAGCTCTGGGACAGACTGTCTCTCAGTGAACTCTGGGGGCAGACGGCTGTCCTCTCTGCTCAGCCCGGACAAGCGGGAGGGTTAGCAGCAGACCCTCCCTGCCCCCTCAGGTGTCAGCAGCCCAGTGTCACAGCCAACGTGGAGACAAGGCCTGGTCTGGTCCAGATCTTATTGGAAAGGGAGGGTGAGGGTGTGACGCGAGTGACCCAGGGAAGAGGAGCAAGACAGCGCTGACGTCCAAATGAGTGATCTGACCAGGGAGGCAAAGGCACTGCTCCATGTCAGCAGCAGGCAAAGCTTGTGTTCAGAATCAGCGCCAGCAGGTAAAATCCTGAGGTTGTCAGCTGGGCTCTGGGAGGCAGTCTCGTGTCTGTCCCTGCTTTAAAACGGGGAGTCTCAGCACCAGCCCGGGGACTCGGAACTTTACTCCTGAGAGGAAACGCCCACAGGGTGCTCCAGCCACGTCCCCCAGCTCATGGCTCACATCCCGAGCCACGGCCACGGTGGCCTCTGACAGTGGCTGGCCTGCCACCTCGAGTGACCTGTAACACCTCCCCTCCCCGCTGCAGGGGGCCGGGGTGCCCAGCCAGTGGACCCTGAGTCAGGGGTTCGGGCGGCCCCTCCCTCTGCGGGATTCGGGCAGTGATGGGAGCTGCCCCGTGCGCCTGTCTTTTCCGAGGCAACGTTTTGTGTGTTTGTCTTTGCTGTCCTCTCTTTTCTCCTTCAAATTCACAACAGATTTGAATTTTCACTATTTGGCCCCAGGAAAAGCAGGCCCAGGGCTTGGCCCGATGTGACTCTGTCTCACTGACCAGCCGGCCTGTAGCCCCTCCACCCCATGAAGGGCTGTCCCTTCAGGCCGTTTGACCCACTTCATAGGCGTCCACGGTCCAGGGTGGACTCGGGCTTCTGGGGGCTGAGAGGCGCGGCCCCCGGGGACGGGACAGGCATCGCCCACTTCGGGAGAGGTCCCCGCACCACGACTCAGTCACTCAGTCGGTGGGAGCAGCGGGCGGCTTCTGCGGGTCGCTCGACGATGGCCGCCGGCGCTCCGGACGGACAGGGACGGGCCGGGCCGCCGCCGCCGCCGCGCGCCGCTCTCCCTCACACCCAGTCCTGCCCGTCGACCCCGAGTGACCTGGGCCACCGAGCCGCGACGGGCGGCTTGCGCGGGTCGCGGCTGACCCCGCACCGCCAGCGCAGCGGCCTTTCCCGCGGCAGAGGGGCCCTGGGCACCGTCTGCGCCGCAGACAATGGAGGCCGGGCCGCGCGGCGCTCGCCTGCCCAAATATGGTCACGGCGCAGGCGGCCCCGCGCGGCCCGGACGGCGGGCGGGCGTCTCCGGCCCGCGCCCGCCCGCGCCCGCCCTCGGCGCGACGCTGCCAGCGCTGCGCCCCGCTCCTCCGTCCCCGCGTGGCGGGCTCCCCGCGCCCGCGAGCCGGCCCGGCTCCGCCGCAGCCCGGTGGCCGCCCTCCGTCCCTCCCTGCGACGCCGGCCGAGCCCGGGCCGCCCAGGAATGCGGGCCGCGCGCGGAGAGGGCGGCGGCCGGGCGCGCGGGCCGGGGCGGGGCGAGCGGGGGCGGCGGGCGGTCCCCGCAGGGCTCGGCCCGCCTCCTCGGGCCGGGACTCCGCTCCAACTTTGTTTATGGGACAGTCCGGACGCGCGCCGCTCCGCCGCTCCCGCCTCCCGCCAGCCCCGTCCGGGAGGTGAGGCCGGAGCCCCGCGGCTGCCAGCCCCCGGCCAGTGGGCACCAGCCCGCCCGGCGCCGCCCGACGGAGTCCCGGCCCGGCCCGCGCCCCAAGCCTTCGCCGCGCGCCCAGGTACCGCCGCTGGGCGCCCGGGTCGAGGACCCGGAGACCGCGGCCGAGACTGCGGGGCCCGCCCGCAGGGGTGGCCACTGCGCCGTCTCCGGCCCCGGGGCTCGGGATCCCGGAGGCCTGGGTGGGGGGCGCGGGCCGGAGCGGTGGATCCTCCCCTCCCCTTCCCTTCCTCCCCCTTTCCCCCTCCCCCTCCCCTTCCC
>RJWH01008027.1:9609-34311 GCA_004363575.1 Solenodon paradoxus | reverse complement strand
GGACCCTCCCTGCCTTCATGGCACCCTCCTGCCTCCTGCACTGGGCCCCTTCCCCATGTCCTTGCCAACACCTGTTAGTGCCTGTTCTTTTGATCCAAATCACCCCATTGGTTTGAGGTGGGGTCTTCTGTGGTTTGATCCCCTTTCCCTCTGACAGTGATGTGAGGACCTTTCCCTGTCATGTTGGCCATTTTATATCACCTTCAGGGAGATGCCTGTTCACCTCCATGGCCCACTGATTAACGGGCTGCCATTTTATGACAAGAGTGAGTTGTTCTTTAAGTGTCTGAAGTCTCCTGGGACGCAGACCCTCCTGCTCTTGTCTCTCACTGTCTTCATGTATCAAGTCTTGCTCTTGGACTCTGCGGGCCCCACTGACTCCAGCCCCTCAGTTGTGAGGGTGAGTAGGAAGTGCAGGCCCAGGTGGCAGCTCGACTCCCAGGCCCGCTCAGCCCCCTGCTCTGGGCTGAGGTCCACGTGGGAACGAGGGCGTCAGAGTGGGCAGGACCTGAACACGGGGCATGCCTGGCCCCCGTGGGGTTCAGGGCGGGGCTCCAGTGACCAGCGTGCCCTTCCCCAGCCAACAACATCTGCTTCTACGGGGAATGCTCCTACTACTGCTCCACAGAGCACGCCCTGTGCGGGAAGCCGGATCAGATCGAGGGCTCGCTGGCGGCCTTCCTGCCAGACTTGTCCCTGGCCAAGAGGAAGACATGGCGGAACCCCTGGAGACGCTCTTACCACAAACGCAAAAAGGCTGAGTGAGTGCTGCTCGGGGGTGGAGTCTTGTCTCGCTGGGGGCGTGTCTGGAGGCGGGGCCTCAGGGCGGGGTCTGGGGGCCGGCATCTGTTCCTGCTGGGGCTGGGAAAACAGACCCCACCGAGAGGGTTATCAGCCTTGTGGGTCAGGATGGGTAGTTAGGAATCACAGGCAAGCACATTACTTGCCTGGCGTCCCGGAGGGAAGGGCGCCTTCCAGATTAGAAAGGCCTTCCTTGCTCTGAGAATTAGAGGCATATGCCCTGTACGTGCTGCCATTGCCTGCTGGGTCTCTGGAAACTTTCTCAGAGTTAGTTTGGACTCAGCTTCTTGTCCCTCATGCAGGAGCAAAGTCCCATATTTCCAGCCACTGAGTGGTGTCCAGGCTGTTTGCTAACTGACCTCCTAAACCCTGGCATACAGAGCTGATGGCGGCCTCCAGGCATTGTCCATCTGGGCAGAGTGGTGTGGCTTGGTCCCCCCGACTCCATACTCTTGTGACTTCAGCCTGCCACTGGCAGGTCATCTGTGGACATACTGTGTCACCTCCTGAGCCCAGTCCCTTTGCTGTCTGAGTCCATGGCCGTGTGCTGTGCAGAGCCCGCTGCCCGGGAGTGCGCTTGGGCCCCTGTCCACAGCAGACCTGGCTCTCACACGGACTCCTCTGCAGGTGGGAAGTGGACCCTGACTACTGCGAGGAGGTGAAGCGGACACCCCCCTACGACAGCAGCCAGCGCATTCTGGATGTCATGGACATGACCATCTTTGACTTTCTCATGGGTGTGTCTGAGGGGCTGCCCTACCCTGGGAATCCAGCACTGGGACTCGCAGTGACCTGTGACCTTTAGGAGGGTCAGGCTGGGAGGGAGCAAGCCTGAGCATCAGCAGCTCTGCTCTGCTTTCTGCAGGAAACATGGACCGACACCACTATGAGACCTTCGAGAAGTTTGGGAACGAGACCTTCATTATCCACCTTGACAACGGAAGGGGGTGAGCCCTGTGCGGCGTCCAAGCCCAGGCGAGGCAGCCCGGCTCCACCACTGCCCAGCAGGAGCCCAGACCTGCACGGGCTCTCGGGAGGGTTGAGTCTCCCCAAAGCCTACTCTCTTGAGTCCTGAGGGTGCAGCCCCAGCCCCCTCTGTGTGGTGGGTCAGACACCCTCCCACAAGTCCACAGTGACCCTGTGAACAGGGCTGGACAGCCTGGGAAAGCTGAGGCCAGCAGGTGGCTGGACCAGCAGGGCTGTAGGAACAGGCAGATGTCTCCTGAGGAGTTTGCACCTGCTAGAAGCTGTCCCCAGCAGCAGGCCTGGGCCACACTGGCCCCTTTGGGTCCTGGCTGCCCCAGAGCCATCTCTGCCTGGGAGTAGATGGGAAGAGGCGATGTATGAGGGGCCTTTGTAGGAGACGGGTGCAGTGCCTGGAGTTCCTGTGAGGTCTCCCATTCCCATAAGAAAGGAGCCTTGGGCTTAGCCTCCAGCCTGCTGCCGACCTTCGGCCAGGCCCAGCCAACACCAGCTGCTTCCACAGCACCCGTCCCACATCCTGCCCAGAGGATCTGGGCTCACTTTCAGGGTTCTGGACAGTCCACTGGCCTCCATACCACCGCTCACAGGTCACACAGGGCAGCGGTCTTCGTGCCGTCAGCACAGACACCGCCTGTAGCTGTGTAGGCCACTCACCTGTGGCCCGGACGCTGTTCACTCTGCAGGTTTGGTAAATACTCCCACGACGAGATCTCCATCCTGACGCCCCTCCAGCAGTGCTGCAGGTACCGCCGCCCTCTGTCAGGATGCTTGTCACCCAGACACCTGCTTCACCAGCCCACTGCCGTTGGCTCCATGGCCTCCTTGCAGACCCTGCTCTGCAGGCCCCAGTCCCTACTCTCTGGGGGTGTCACATGGACAGGCGTTGGGGGGGACGGTCTCCATGCCTCCCTGCCCAGAGGGTTCTGTGCTGGGCCACCCTGTCCCCTGTTGCCACTGGCCTCACATGGGCAGCACCCTCACCCATGGTGTCTGGGAGGCCAGGGGACCTTGAACACCCTGCTCAGGACATGAAGCCTGGCCTCTGTCCCCATAGGGTCCGGAAGTCCACTTACCTGCGGCTGCAGCTGCTGGCCAGGGAGGAGTACAAGTTGAGCCTGCTGATGACTGAGTCCCTGCGTGAGGACCGCGTGGCTCCCGTCCTGTACCAGCCTCACCTGCAGGCGCTGGACCGCCGTCTGCGCGTGGTGCTGGGCACAGTCAGGGACTGTGTGGACAGGCACGGACTGGGCAACGTGCTGGACGATGACCTGGGTGCCGAGTACAGAGCTTCCACCAGGAGGTAGTGACCCGCATGCCGCCAGCCCACACGAGGACATCCGCGTGAAGCCAGTGGATCAGGACCCGATGGGACCAGGCTGCAGGCGCAGGGTTCACAGGACACGTGCACCCTTTTCTAGAGAAGAGGTTGGAGAGCGAGCGTGAGCTCAGGGGCAGCGGCTGGCGGGAGCCCTACCTTGTACGCCTCATCTACTGTTTGTATTCACGTGCCTGGGCCATCAGTAAACCAGCACAGACACAGCCTGGCCGCCTTTCCTCAGCTGGGACCAGACTGAACGTCTACCCATCCTCCTCTCGGCCCACTCGGGACAACGTGGACACATCTGCGTGAGCTTTCAGAGCGACGTGGGTGACAGGCTCCCCACTTACATGCCCAGCACAACTCCCTGCTGACAGTGCCGCCCCTCCTGGCTTCGGACGCTGTGCGGGCCCCTGCAGGCCAGGCAGTGTTTTTGTGGAGTAGTTTGCAATGTGGTAAAAGTGCAATAAAGGTTCAGCAAATGTGAGGGACCTCTGGGCTGGGCCTCACACCCTGGGCCGGGGCCCTCCTCTAGTGGCCGGTTCCGAGGGTGGAAGGAGAGCCCAGAGGCCCGGGGTTCCCACTGCCTGGTGTCACATGGGCACATGTGTTTATCTGCAGGGACGGGGCTCGGCTGGGCCGGCTGCCAGAACCACCGAGGGCAGCTCTGAGCCTGGGTGCTGGCGTGTTCCTGCCCCTCCTCCTCCTGAGCGGGAGTGCATATACCCAGGGGCATCGTAGCTTTTGCTGTCCTGGGGTCTCACAGTCCGACACCTCAGCATCCAGCTTTTCAGTGATGCTTGTGTCTCCAGGAGCCCTGCAGAGCCCGTGGTAAATGATTGATCTTCTCTAAAGCAGAATTGCAAGGTCAGACTTACTGCCCCCATTTTACATGAGGGGAAACTGAGACTCTGTGAGAGAAACTAGTTTCCTGAACCCTGCCAAGAGCTCCACTGAAGGTGCAGGGCCCCAGCGACATCCCTGAGCTCACCTGGGCTGGGCTCAGGGTGAGGCAGTCTCTGCATAACCCAGGTAGCAAGAGAAATGGGTGGGGCACCCTCCTGCCAGCCTGAGGCTCACCCACTGATCATCCTGCCTCCTGTTACCAGGCTGGAAGCAGTGGGTATATCTGCAAGCGCCCGCTTTCCAGCCCCTGGTCTCCCCTAAACCCTGCCCCCATACTCCCAGCACGAAGGCAGGGGAAACCTGGCTGGGAACAGTGTGACGATCAGCCCAGTTTCTGTCCAGCTGCGGGACAAGAGCTAGAGCCTAAGCTGCACACGTTCACGCTGCCCCAGAGCCCACCCATTGCTGCGCTCGAACTCCCACTGGTTCAGCCTCCATCAGCAGACCTTAGCTGGACACGGGGAGACACGAGCAAGTTGGTCCCCATTGCCAGAGCAGACAGGACAGCGTGTGAACAGGTCACAGTTCAGGCCGCTAGGAAGGTGGCCAGGAGACGGTGGCGGGGTGGATGCAGGCACATGCCTGGCTGGACCCTAAGCCCAGCATGACTGGTTTAATGGACTGTGGTTGAATGAGATCCTGATGGTGGGCCCTGGCCCCTCGCAGTGTGGCCAATTGATGAGGGGAAGAGAGACCTGCCTTGTGGGCGAAGCCCGGCTTATCAGGAGCCAGCCCCAGCCGTGCCAGGGGCTTGGACTTTCAGCCTCCAGAACAGAAACACGTGTTAAGTCACTGTCCGTGCTTTGCTGTGGCTGTTCAGGAAGCCAGTATGCTGTTGCGCTGCCACAGCCCGAGTCCCTGGAGTCTCCTTGACAGCGGCAGGGTCTGGGCACGAGACGGCAGGGCAAGGCTGCACTCGAGCCCCGCAGGACGCAGTGGAGCCGGGCTCTGGCTCTGAGCTGCTGCTCTGGTGGTGCTCTGTGGTGTGGCCTCCATGCCCTGCACTGAGAGGGAGTGGTGATGCTCGCCCCTGGGTCTGCCCTGAGGTCCAGCGGTGGCTCTGCAACCAGCCTCTGGTCTCCCGTCCGGCCGCAGGTTCGCCGCAGCTCCACTGCACTGGCAATGAGGCTGAGTAGCAAACAGGCCAGTTGCTGCATCAGAACCTGGGACTGATGCAGTGTTGCCGGGGCGATCATTGTCAAGGGCAGCTGGGCAGCTGGGTCTTGCACGTTGGGCTGATTCGGACGCGGGTGCTGGTTCTGTGTGCCCGGGGTTCTGTTCTCTGTTTACATTTGATTTTAACACATGACAGCTCAGAAAAGTTGAAAACACGCTCACACATGCATCACACAGTGGCAGTCACGCGTGCACAGTAAAGTTGGGGTAATTAAGAGGTAGCACAAAGCCTGGAAGCAGGGAGACGTGGGACCACGGGGCTGGAGGTGGGGGTCAGGAGGAAAGCCCAGAGGTGACCTCTCACTGTGAGGGATGATGGGTGATAGGTCACGAGGCGCTGCTGGTGGAGGAGGGGCTCAAGCCGGCGATAGGGTGGGTACTGAGGAGCCCTCAGGATCCCCAAGCAGGGAGCAGGTACTCGGTATCTGTGGGGCGGACAGCGTGGAAATCCGCTCTGGCCGCAGCAGCGGCTGGTGCCCCAGCGAGGGCCAGCAGGTTTGTGTGGCCAGTCCTGAGTGCTAAGAGGGGTGCTGTTGGGTGTGGTCTCAGCCAGCCATGTGGTGGCACAGTGTGGGCATGCATCTGTCCTTTGTGGCGGGGCGGGGCCCACGGAGGAGAGCCGGTTCCCTCTGGCCTCCGCATCATCCTCAGCCAGGGCCCCCGTGACTAGAGGCAGAGCACGGGCTTCCTAACACGAGTTCATGGCGCTCAAAGGGCGTCCTGAGGAGACTCTGCAAAGCCTAACACCGGCCGTCTCCATGTGGAGACTGGCTGTCAAGGGCAGAGGCTGGGGTGGTCTCAGCCAGGCAGACCTCCTTATTGGCCCCAGAGGTGGCAGCGGCAGCCAGGTGTCCATCCTGGTTGGTTGTTGCCGGCTGGCAGGAGGGCTCCGCTTAGGGCTGTGTGAGAGGCCCAGGAGAAAGGCAGCTTCAGTTCAGGGGTGAGCTGTGAGGGAACCAGGCGTGTGGTCCCCAGGATGCAGCCATGTGACAGGTTCCTGGGGTTGGGAGCTCCTCCCTCCTGTCTGTGGGGCACTCACATCTCTGTCTCTAGGGCATCTCCTGTCTCTTAGACCCCTTACAGCTAAGGCAATGTCACCCTGGGGTGTGTCAGGCAAAATCAGACTGGCCACAGGCAGCGCAGTTCACAGGGTCCCGCTCAGGACCACTGCGATAGGGAGAGGCCTCCGCAGAGAGTGGGCTCGACGCAGAAGGCAGCACAGCCTCATGAGTGGTCTGGGGTGGGCGTCTGCACAAGGCTCACAGGGCATGCACAGGTGGAGGCCCGGCTGGGGGTGGGGTCCTGGGAGTGAGGCTCAGTGGTCAGCGTGAGACTGTCCGGGAGGAAGAAGGGCCCCTCACCTCCCACACAGGACACGCTGCACAAGGCTTGGGATTGCGTCAGCTCCCGGGGAGAGTAGTGCCTGGAGAGTGCCGGCGAGCAGCCACCGTGGCGGGGCCCTGCGGGTCCAGCAGGAAAACCCAGAAAAGGGGCGCCACGGTCCAGGAGAGAGGGAAGGGTCCTGGTGGGGATGAAGGACCACCATTCAGAATGGCCCAAGGAAAGGTGAGATCTGAAAGGCCCAGTGGTAGCATTCTGTGTTCCCAGAAAGTTACTGGGGAAAAGTGGGCCCACTGCACAGCAGTCACCAAGGGGCATGATCCTTCTAGAAAAAGAGAAGGTGACGGGCTGGGGAGGAGGGTAGCTTGCGGGTGCGGGGGAGTTTGACAGAAACCCTGTAAAATGCAATTGAAATGTAGCACACACCCGCATTTAGACACAAAACAACCCCTGGGAGAAGAGCAGGTTTTCTCTGGGGGGAGGTCGGGAGTGGGGCTCCTGTCTTCACCACGGTGCCCTGCAGCAGACATGCAGGCACTGCCACTGCTCTGTAGAGAGATCTGTCTGACAGCAGTCTGTCTGCACTGAGGCCTGGTGGGCGGCTGGGCTGAATCCCACACACAGGTGAGGCCCATGGCCTGACAAGAGGCCGTCCCAGATGGCCCTCCCGCCATCTTCCCGGACCAGCCTTCCCGCCCTGACATGGAGGCACCAAGGAGGCTTGATCACCAGAGCCACAAGGGGACGGTGTTAAGTGGGCCCCGGAGAGTGAGGGAAAGGGTACAAACAGGATTTTATACCACTGGAAAAAAATACAACAGAACCGACCCTCAGGGGCCCCATATAGGGACGCTGGTGGGGTGGGGATTCCCCAGAGTGGCTGAGGACAGATGCCCTTTATCTGAGTAAAAGTAAGCCGATGACTAATGAGGCTGACGCGTGTGCTGGCTGGAGCTCCGTCCCTCCCTGGCCAGTGGGCAGGGAGAGGCAGGTGGGAGAGCTGTGTGCATCCAGGAGTCTTTGAGACAGACCAAGGTCAAGGGACCCACCTGAGCTGAGGAGATGAGGGCCACATGGGGCAGCACTGCCAACCCTGGGCGGATCCCAGAGGCACCAGGTGAGTCTGTATGGGCGTCAGGATGGTCTGCAAATACAAGCCCAGATGGAGGGTGGGCCAGAAGCCCGCAGGCGGAGGACACCGCTGCAGCCCTCCGCGCGCTGAAGTGACCCCACCAGTCTCACCCCGCATCCCACCAAGTTGTCAGGAAACCCAAAAGGAACACAATCCTCCAAGTCAGGGGCAGGGACTGGGTTGCCCTGGGGACTCAGCCAGCCCAGCTTAAAGTCATCACCCTACCCCCACCCACCTGTTCTGTGGGCCCAGGGTGGCAGGACATAGCTTCTGGCAACCACACTCGGATTTGTGCCTGGAGGCCATGTGTGGTTGGTCCCCTTCTGCCATCTAGAGGACAACCTGAGAGAGGCCAGACTGAAGGCATGCCTTCCTCCTCTCCTTCCAGGTGAGAGTGCTCATCTCCCCCTCCATCCAGGTGAGTGAGTGACCAGACAGCCTGGAGACATGCCCCCGCAGCCGTCCGGTCCCGATGTTGAGATACTGCAGGCTGCCCCACACCGCCCACTTCTCGCTGTCAGGAGGTGGGGTACTGTGTCCATGCTGCCGTGCCCTTGTTCTTTCTCAGGTTTTTTTGGCTACTCTTTGAACTAGAAGCTTCTGGAAGGGCATAACTTTTAATAATGAGATGAAATATGAATTCCTAGTAAACAGTTCTTTACTTTGCAGGATTGGATTCACAGTCTCTGTGAACTACACCCGCACGTGCATCTCAGTCTCCACGGAGGCTGTGCCGGCCGTGTGGGTGAGTGCGGCCTCCTTCCTGGTCTGGAGAGACCTACCTCACAGACGCCTGGGTTTCTCCTGTGACCTTCAGTCCCTAGAGACCAGCCCGCGGCCACAGCTGTGAGTGAGTGTGGCCTTCACACGAACCTGTGCTCCTTCTTTGTCCTTCTGAGTCAGCGAAAATGAAGACCAGGCTGTCCCATTTCCTGAGTGTCACCGGGGTGGCTCACATACTTGTCAACTCAGGTGACAGCGCAGCTGTGCATGCCCATTGTACAGCCGCAGAAGTCAAGGCTCTGGAGCATGTGTCCTACCTGAGGTCATCAGCTAACAAAGAGCCTGCCCAGGAGTCAGTGCTGCTTCTACCGGGTCTCCGAGGGTGGCAGGACAGGGCGGGGTTGGAGAAAACAGGAAAAGTGAGTGACAAGCAGCTGCACTCCTCGAGGGGGGGAGCCATCCCAGTCACAGATGACTTCTCCAGCCTCTGAAGGCCCTGAAGAGCGGCCCTGGCATTCCCCAGCTTGGTGGTGGGAAGCGGGGAATGGCCTTGGCCTGGCTCTGGCTTGAATGCAGAAAGTGCTGGAGACTGGGTTTCTCTCCCTGTCCTTTGGGCCAGAAAATATCTGGTGGGAAACCTCTGAACATGGTGTCCATGAACCCTCAGGTGCTGCCTGCATGTTCCTTCTTTCACGACCACCGAGCTGCGACCAGTATGCTCGCTCTCAGATGGATGCCCGGGGCGTCGGGGTGTGAGACGGCTTGGACGGCCGCTGCCCACCAAGTCAGTGCCTATTCACTGTGCCTGAGAAACGTGTGCCTCCTGCAGGAGTGTTCCAAGGAGCAGGAGACACGTGGAATACCGATGCAAACTGCTCTCTACTTACCAGGCTGTTCTCGGGAGACGAGAAGGGAAGGCCCCACCCCGGCACTGCGAGGGTGCTAGTTGTTGGGGGACCTGGGAGTCATCCACTGCCTCGGTCCTGTGGGGGACAGGCTGACCTGTTCTCAGTGCCAGGTGATGGGCCGAGGGTCACCGCAGCTGGGTTCAAGAGGGGGACCAGGAGCACCCAGTCAGCCATGAGGGAAAGCACCCAGAGGAGGAGGAAATAGGGTGCTGAGCTGACCCCACCTCATTTGAGGGCAGGGGACCTATCACCGGCTTCCTTCTTTCTCTGATTAGTCAGCACACTAAAATGCAGGGTCTGGCAAGAGTACTTTAAACCTGAGACGTGGCGACAGCTATATTTGCTTCTGCTATTCAAGCAGCCCAGAAGGGATTCCGACATGAACAGCCTTCGGTGGGGCTGCTCTGGCCTGCGGTTCGGGGAGGGTTTCTTCTTCCGTTCTCTCCAGGAGAGACATTCATCCAGTTTGGGGAGAAAAGAGACCCCCATTCCATCTCGTGAGCACTGGCCAGACACTCTGAAAGACCCCCTAGTTTTCTGCGGAGCCTCGAGGTCGGGGCCCATCGAGGCCACTGGAGACCCCGTTCTTTAGGGAAGAGTTTGGATTTGGGTTGTGAGGAAGCGGCGAGAATCAGCCCATAGTTCCCCGCCAGCAGGTGCTTATTCCAAGAGAGCGTCCTGCAGGTCGGCACGTTCCAAAATGTGCTTTGTGAGTGAATTCTGGCCCAGTCCATAGTCTGCAGGCACTGGAAATCAAGGTTTTGAAAACTTATGAGTTAGCTTTGCGAACGGTGCCTCACCTCGACACAGTCACTGCCACCAACCACAGGGGCAGATTCCTTGACCTGCGTGTTTTCTCCTTCTCTCCACTTTACAGACGTTCTGTAACAAATGCGTCTTCCAGTTAGAAAACTAGAGTGTGTGCCAACGTGTTGCGTCGTTGGAGACGACCGTGAGCCCACCTCCCGTCTCTCCGCTCATCGGGGGCAAAACACACAGCGTGTACTCTTCGCCGAGACCCGATTTTGTTTCCCACATCGCTTCGTGTCACAGCAGTGCCATGAAGAACAAGCGTGTGTCCTGGGAGAGCTGCTGACCTGGCTCCGTGTCCTGGAACTCGGTGTCGCACACACGCGCTGGAGGGCACTAAGTGCCTGAGCTGCTGTGTCCCCAGAGCAGCCACCACACCGGCTGGCTGTGCCTGCGTTTCCCTCACATGTGCACCGCGGACCCCCAGGTGTCACCGGGGTGTCTGTTCCTGGAGTGCGGGGCTCACCTCTGCTTTGCCCCCACAGCAGGGACTCTGCGTGAGCCTGTGACACGGTCCCTGGACAGCAGGATGAGCAGCGGCATCTGCTCATGAGGTCCCAAGAGGACACAGTTAACGCACATGGTGCTGTTTGGAGGGATTCTTGGCTGAAGATCAGAGAAGCCCTCCTCCCCACTGCCAGACCCCACATTAATTAGTAACTTATTTTTAGATGAGGGCCTTTCAGAATGCGACACAACAAAAATCCGTTACAGAGATTTTCTAATGAACTTACTTTTCTATTCAGTTATACTAATGGACACCCTGTGTTGTTTCTTCTCCAGTCAGTTTGGAGGGTGACGTCTTTCATGCTTCAACAGCTTCTTCACCCGTCCTCCGCCCTCCCTTGGTGGGACAGGGACCCCTGCCCACCACCTCGGTGGTCCCTGGAGAACGTCTGCTTGCCCCCACCCCGCGTGATCCTCCTTGGTTCTTAGAGGACTCAGGAGTCGCGAGCTGTGACTTCGGTGCTTGCCCTCTCTCGCGCCCTGGTGGCCCTGTAGCGTGGTGCGCTGAGGATGGCTGGTCGGTTAGGCCACGACATTTGTGGCAATTGGTGACGTGCATGGAAAATGTTCCAGTTATCAGTATGCACTGGTCTATTGTCTACTGCACAAGAGGTGCACAGATAGGCCGCGGCGCAAAAATCCTGGCGCTGGCGCTGGCGCTGGCGCTGGTGCTGGTGCGCCCTGGTGGAGCAGTGTAGTCACCTGCGAAGGAGCGGCCACGTACCCCTGCGTTTGAGTCCTGGTCCAGGGGAAACGATCATGTGAGCAACTAAATAAAAAGAAAACGTTTCTCCCTCCTCTCTGCCTGCTTGCACCTCTTTAAAAAAAAAAAAAAGAAATGCTGCCCCCCACCCACCGCACCCCCTTCCAGGTCACCACTCCACCTGCTTTATGGCTCCTCCTCCCAGCTCTTCCAGGGCCCTGACTTCTCCAGGGATTGGCTGTGTGACCCGGGCCTGACGGTTGTGTGCTCACTTGTGTGAAGGGCCCTGAAGCATCACGGGATCCGCGTATGAGCACGTGCGCACCTGAGTGGAGAAGCACCCTGGGGCCCCGTCTCTGGATCGGCCCCATCTGGAGACTCACTGGGCTGGTGACCGCAGACTCTGCTCTGCTCCGGGGGGCTTCTGACCCTCATCCAGCGGAGACAGGCTCCTCCCCCTTTGGCTAGGCTGGCCCCATGTGTCATTTTAAACTGTTTTTGTTTTTTTTTCACACTTCCCAACAAGCTCATTGTGTTAATACAAATATCGATTTTGTCCTGTTTTTAATAAACCAGGGCCGTCTTGAACATGGGGCTAAAGGGGCCGCTGAGTTGTCCCAGGCCCAGTTTGTAGAAGGGCCCAGAAGCAGCTGCCCGCTTTGGCCCAGGTGCTGACTGGGGCGGGCCTGGTCCACCATGACCGCTGCCCCTTGCCCCCATGCGAGGAGACAGGAGCCGCTGGAAGAGGATTCCTCCCACAGCCCCGGGCAAGTACTGTGGGCTTATTCGCATTTCTGGCACCGGCCTGGTTAAAGCAGCCCGTGTTTTGGCAGGACATTTAGAGCAGGGTTTATAGAGGTGTCAGATTTGGTTTTCAGCTAAGTTGCCAACGTTCCTACAACAGCCCTGGTCGTTTTATGAAGTCCCTTGGGCTCACATGTCATAAGATCACTGATCAGCACTGCATGGGACTTACTTGTCGCTGGCCTGGCTGCTCGGTTCCTGCTTGCATTGTTTCCCCTCCTCCCCTCCCCTGAGTCACCAGCACATAACCCTGCCCCACTTGTGACATCCTAATGTCCCATTTTTGTCTCAAGGAAATATGGTCAGCCTACCTTTGGTGGATCTGCATGCAACTCCCAGGTGATCAGACACCCCTGAGTCCTGGCTCCCAGGTGTCAAGACGTCTGGAACGCGCAGAGGTGGAGGGAGGGTCGGCACCTATGAAGCAGACAGACTAGTGAGCCAGGCCCTCAAGCGTGTCTCCTGTTTCACGTGAGTGGCGGACACAACTGGGGTTGCATCATGGGCCACAGGGGTGTGTCCTCGTCCCAGTGGAGGGGGACGACAGTCAGCCCTTTGGCCCAGGTGCTTGCTGCCACCTCCTGGAAGGGACCACGGAGAGCTGGGTTTGCTGCTGAGAGTGTCCGGTAGACGGAGCTGCCCACAAACCCAGACTCTGACTCCCGCGTGGCCTCCCCAACGCTGTCCTCCATGGGACTAGGTGCTAGTGTGTGGCCTGCACAGGGAAGGGGACATTTCAGAGGATGGAATAGCCACACAGGATTTGTAAGGTGCCGAGTGTCAGAATAGGTGGCTCTGGGTGCCACTTTGGTAATTCCCTCCCTGGAAGCACTGGACTGGGAATTGTCTCGGGGGACAGTGACTAAGACACGGAAAGCAGGAATGAAGCAGCAGTGTTGTTTTCTATTAAATCACACCTGGAACAAAAGGTTCCATGTCTTTATTGAAGGTGTCAAGAGCACAGCTCGCTGACCACCTGCCTGGCTGTGGGGCCCTGGGAAGACAAGCCTGGAACCAAGCAGGGGGCCTCAGGAGGGTCATTCAAAACCCCACACTGGGAGGGGCTGGGGTCCTCCACCCACACAGCACCATCTGCTCTTCACCCCGTAGTTCGGCATCTTTGGGTTTCTGCTCCAGGAAGCATCATTTGAAGGGGCAGATGGGGGAGTTTATAATTCAACTTTTTATTCTGAGTAGCTGAAGACCCCATGTAGTCACAGGAAAGAAACCGAGGCCCCACGCGCCCTTCCCGTGTCCGCGGTGGTGACACCCTGGGGACCCCATCAGGTCCTGCAGTGATCCAGCCAGAACAAGACAGACACAAGGACCCCGAGTGGCCCCCACCCCTGACAATGGCTTACCGGCTCCTTGGGCATCGTTCTGCCGTCTCGGGAGAGCACGTACACAGTTCACATGCTTGCTGGAGATGCCAGGTGGTGATGGCACCATCACTCATGCCTTTTCATTGTGGGGCTGCGTTTGGGGAGACCACAGTGGCCCCCACCCTGGTGTAGGATATATGGGCTGGTTCCAGTCTGGGGACAGGGCATTTCAGGTGCTGCGAGCAGGACTGCACAGGCTGCAGGACCGCATCTTTGCTGCCAGGACAGATACCCTGGCCCCAAGAGAGGGTAATGGCCTCCCAGGCAGGCTGCCCACCTCCCTCTCCAAGGGCAGCCCAGGTCGTTTTAGTGCTAAAGGCACTGCTCTGGGGGGACGCTCCTGAAGAGGATGCCTGAGCGTCCGGGCCACCGGCGGACTCCCGGGAGGATTCTGCAGATCACCTGGGCGAACTTGTGAGGGTTCAAAGACTTCTTCTCTTCCCTGGGTTTTCCTGCCCTGTCCTTCCACAGGCACCTGCCCACATAAGGGGGTCAGGGTCAGGTGGACCATGAGGAGTGACCCCTGACAGGCAGGGCCACTGGAACTTAGAGGAGGACCACTCCTGGGCTGTGACAGACAGGCAGTGTGGCAGGGACCAGTGACTGCTGAGGCAGGGACACCCCTGCTGGGCCCCAGGGATCATCTGCAACCTTATCTCTGGGCAAGCCTGGTGGCCGAGGAGCCCATACCCCTGGCCTCCCTGAGGTCTCCACTCCAAGTTCAGTCCTGCCAGCCCAGGAAGAGCCTACACTCTCCAAAGTGCCCTGGGGACACAGAGCAGACTCAGCCAGGGCAAGGGGCGTGACTTCTAAGGGACCCAGAGACTCTGCCCTGCACCCAGGTCTTCACAGGGCTGGGGAGTCACTGGCAGCAGGAGGCAGGTTGGCCCCGCCCTCCGCCCCCGCAGCAGGCAGCCCCTCCACCTCCTGCGTGCCAGCCAGCGGGGTCACCAGAGCCCACTCTGCTCCCCTCAGCGGCTTTACCGGTAACTAGGGCCTCCCCCGAGCCGGGATTGGATGCAAGAGAACAGGGTGGGGGCAGGCGGGGGACCCCAGAAGCCCAGGTTCCCAGCTGGGGCGGAGAGCAGCCCGCAGTGCAGAAGCGGCAGGCCCATAGCAGGAGCACCTCCGCACAGACCGGCGGGCGGCGCGGAGGCGGCGGCAGCAGCGGCTCCTCCGGCGGGCGGGCGGGCGGGCACCAGGATGTTTGACAGCTCGCAGTATCCCTACAACTGCTTCAACTACGACGCGGAGGACTATCCGGCTGGCAGTTCGGATGAGGAGAAGCGGCTCACGCGACCCGCGTACAGGTGGGCGGTGGCTGGATCCTCCTCCCGGGGCTTGGAGAGCGGCACCTGCCTGGGGCGGAGAGAGGGGAGGGGCTTGCTTCTTGGCGTACAGGGAAGAAACACATTTGTCCTCGCGACTAGGGACGGCGGAGAAGGTTCTCCCGGTCTCCCTGGGGTAACCCCAGAAGTGAGGGAAAGTTCTGGGGTCTGGGTAGGAGTGGGGAGCAGCTGGCCCCAGGGCTCACTCACAGAACCCCTTCCCGCACTCCACGGGGTCCTGAGGCAGGAGGACGGGTCCTGTCCAGGCGACTGCCACCTGGGGGGACTCCAGCTGCATGCCCCCCGCCTCCGCAGCTACATCGCTCTGATAGCCATGGCCATCCAGCAGAGCCCAGCGGGCAGGGTCACCCTGTCGGGCATCTACGACTTCATTATGCGCACGTTCCCCTACTACCGAGCCAACCAGCGCGCCTGGCAGAACTCCATCCGCCACAACCTGTCCCTCAACAGTTGCTTCGTCAAGGTGAGACCGCACCCCATGGCCACTGAGTGTCCCAGGCTGGCGACACCTGAGCCAAGTCAGCTCTGACCCGGGCGTGCGGGGCGCAGGGGCAGCTGCTGGGAAGTCGGTTCTCAGCAGCATGAACTGGTCCGCCTCCCAGTGCCAGGGACCCGCCCCGGGTGAGCTCCGAGGCGCTGGCGGGTGAGCCCGGGAGGCGGCCCCGCGCTGATATTCCGTCGCCGCACAGGTGCCTCGGACCGAGGGCCAGGAGAAGGGCAAAGGCAACTACTGGACGTTCGCGGGCGGCTGCGAGTCGCTGCTGGACCTCTTCGAGAACGGCAACTACCGGCGGCGGCGGCGGCGGCGCGGCCCCAAGCGCGAGGGGGCGCGGGGCACGCGCACCGGGGACCCCGAGGGCACGCCGGATCCTCCCGAGCCCAGCGCGCGGAGCTCCCGGGGTCCCCGCCCTGAACCCCCGCCCCCTGCTCGTGCCCCGGGGAAGGAGGAGCCCAGGGGCGTCAAGTTCAGCATCGACTACATCCTGTCCGCCCCAGACCCTTTCCCTGTGCTCAAGTGGCCCCACCGCGGGGAGGCCCAGCACATGAACCTCCACTTGTGGACAATGTGAGGGGGTCTGAAGCCCTTTGCCCCCGGGTGGCCGAGCGGTCTGAGGTCTGTTGGATGATTTCAGCCGCAGTGGGATCCAGCCAAGAAGGAGTCCTGCAACTTCTTCCCCGACTGGTGCTGGCTGCAGAAACCACCCCGGGGCCAGGGAGAAGCGGGTCTGTGACAGGAGTCCATCTGCACGGTGATTTCACCTTTCCCTGCAGGAGAGCCCACTGGGCTCCTGCTTTACTTAAGGGTCTGCTGTTGAGTCAGCAGAGAGCTCTGCTCGGAGGAAGACGACTCAGATTAGTCAGAGACAGCAGTTCATCCCTTGTCATCTGAGAACTGGCCCTGGGAGGTGTGGGCATCTCCTTTACAGTTAAAATAATAATAAAGAGCCAACTTTGAGGTCAGAGACTAACTGATGCCATGAATATTGCCCAAGGCTTTTGGCTGTGTCCCTGTTGCAGATGAAGAGACTGGAAGTGACAAATGCATCTTGTGATGTGGGCAGGGTGTTTGATGATGGGGCGGGAGGGAGGGAGAGAGAAGGAGAAAGGGACCCAACTGGGCCATGAGGTCCAGGGCCTTGTTCTTAGTTCTGAGCAGGGAGCAAGCCCATGTCTCACACATTCCATCCAGCTGGTTTTCTGGGAAAGCAGACAGCCCATAGCAGACAGTGATGGGGCGGGGGTGGGGTGCACAATGACAAGCACTGGGGTGGGCCCACCCCATTTGAAATACAAATGATTTAATTACTGCGTAGAGACATTTTAAAAACACAATTATGCATAGTGAAACTGTTTGACCAACCTTATCGTTTTCACCAGCTCACTTTTGCAGAGCTAATTGCTTTCCATGACTTAATTTGAACATTAGTATGGATTACACCTAATCTGATCCATGAGGTGACAAAGACTGGTAAATTTTGTAAACAGCAAAAACACACCCAACGAGGGGCTGTCTCGACTGGGGGACTCCACGGTCTTGCTTTCTCTGACTCCTCAGAAGCAGCTGGGCATGATGGAGGCCGGGTCTCATCAGAAAGCTTGGCGCTTCATTAAACTGCAGTATTCCACAGAAATTCCAGGAGTTCCTTTCACTGGTTTGAGAAGCGGGAGAAGACAGTTCCTGTGTTTGAAATGCTCTGATCCAGCGTGAACACAGCGGTGCCCTTGCCCACCCATGCTCCCTCCCAGAGCCCTGTCCCAACGCCCCTCCACAGCAGCACTGAGGCCCGTAACACGAGGACACCTCTCCCTCGAAAAAGCCAGCAGGCAGAGCCCTCAGCTGGAGAGCAGCTGTGGGTGTGGGTGCTCAGTGCCCTCCAGGCACAGGCTGAGCTGGGACATGCCAGCCCTGGGCAAGGGACAAGGGACGGTCATTCATCTCCATTTTACGGATGGGGTCTAGGGCATGGATGTGTGGCTCTGGGGTTGGCTTCTAAGCCTTTCTTGATGTATGGCTCCTCCAGGTTCAGAAGGGAACGTGCATGCAGGGGTGTGTGTGTCATCACTCTGTCATTTCTGTCCCCTTGTCAGCCTTGCTCTGCATGACACCAGACAGATCTAATTCAGATGGTCAGCTACCCCCACATGTGTCAGAGTATCTGAAGATACAGTTTTCTTGGGGTTCCTGACGTAACCTTGCACCGCCTTCTGGCAGGTCAGCCCCTGACTGAGAACTGAAGGACCTTTGCCCAGGAGGGACAATCTCTGGGGGTCCAGCCTTGGTGAAGACACAGGGCCTTGGAGGAGACAGCACTGCCAGCAGGCACCCAGCACTCACACCGACAAACAGGCGCGGAGGGGAGGAGGGCGCAGGCAGGCGGGAGCCGTGTACTATGAGGTGTAACATTTGTTTTGCAAAGGATATCAATCATGTTTTTAAAAGCAAAGGGACATTTTCAATTTACCAGCATGTGATATCCTGCAACTTCAGAAAGGCTCCCAGCCCTTAGAGTGAATGGCATTTAATACCAAACTACACAGCGGGGTGAGGGCTGGCTCTGACCTATTCAAATGTCGCCGTCACCACACAGACTCACCCAATGCAATTATAATTAAATACTTTATGCTTCTCTTGCAAATCCGCTGATTAATCACCAACATGTACATTACCGCCACATTACCCCAAGCAGGTGTCTGCCACACGCGGTCACGGATGACCAGGTTTCCATTAACAAAGCTGGGAGGTGCTGCTGCATGGGTTCAGGGGTGTGCAAATCACTGTTATCAGGGCGCAGTTCCCGACTGGAGGTACGGGGCCACCCAGACACTGTGGGTGTCCCTTCACCAGGGAGCCCCGCAGCAGCGGGGGCCCCCATTCCGGATGGAGCGCGGAGGTCTGTGAGCTCACAGAGGGCACCCCTGCCATGTCTGACTGCTGCGTCTCCAGCGTGGCCTCCCTTCACTAACAATGCCAAGGGGCCACATGTCCCCGACCAAGCTGAAGCAGGCCACCTGGATGCTGCGGCCTTGGCCTCTGGTTTGTCCCCAGGGCAGGAGAGAACAGACCATTGCTCTTCAAATTTCTTTCTTCCTTCACTGGCCGTTCTGGGGACAGTCAACAGTCATGGGCACTCTGAGCCAGAGGCCAGGTAGAGGATGTGCAGAGAGGGCTGCCTGGGGGAGGGCCTCAGGAGACCACTGCGTGGGCGGGGCAGCATGCAAAGGGGGAAGAATTTCTGGGATGGGATGGGGAGAGGGACCCCTGGGATGGGAAGGAGGGGGAGATTAGCAGAACAGAGTGGAAGGCACTGTGGCTGGAGGCAGGTACAAGAGGGAAAAAGGCATGAGAAGACCCCATTCTTGCTCTCCCAGGCCCAAGTCCAGGTCAAAAGTTCTATCCCTTGGGACTTTGAAATGCATTAGCAATGCCTGTGCATCAGTTTGTCATCGTCACGGTTCTTTTCAATACACAGAATGACTTACTGTAGGACACTCCTATGTTCTGGGTACGTTGCCTTGGTTAACGTGACCTCCAGGTCACACACAGTGCAGGACTCCTGTCCTGGGCCCGAGCCTTTCTTACCCACCCACCTCATCTAGTGGTTGTGACCCAGACGCAGTGCTGGCTGGGTGGCTGACGTGGCGGAGCTGGGGTGGGAGGGGTCTTTCAGAGTCCCCGCAGTAGCAGCCCTCTTCAGAATCACCCAGGTGTTCAGTCTGCTCAGCGAGAGCTGCCCCAGAGTGTCCTTGGAGGCTGGGGTAGCCCTCAGCCACCTGACTGGGTCCTGATCTCCCCAAGGGGGAGCAGCCCTGGGCTGTGAGTCCCCCTAGAGCCGGGCTCCTCATTGCAACACGGGCCGTGCACCACTCCCCACCAGGCTCAGCTCAGAGGTCACAGGGGGCCACTGGGCTGATCTGGCTCCAATGTCACCCCCACCCTCTTGATCTCTGCTTGCGGTGGCCACCACCTAGTGGAGGAGGAGGGAGAGCTGGGCTCCCTTGGTGGGAAGTCACCCATGGAAACGGGCTCCAGACAGATCCTGCTCCTGCCCCAGCCTGCAGGGGGCCCTAGACTGCCAGCTTCCTGCAGCCGGGTGATGGGTCACCCTGAGGCACCAGAAAAGGAGAGGCAACCCAGGGGGCTGTCCTTTTGTGCAGCTTTCCCAGCACCTCAGAGTGCCTATGCCCCCCAACATCGCCCTAGGGCGAACCCTTGCTGTGCGGTGCAGCCCACACCAGAGGGAGCTTATCTTCCTGTGAGACTCCCTGACTCTCTGCACAACTTGAAGTGAGGACAGTAGGACTTTCCTCACCACAGCATGAAGCTGAAAATAAGTCATCAGTCTGCCTGGGTGGGGTCTGCCTGGGCGGGGTCTGCCTGGCATGTAGGGACACAGGGAGACCTTTTTCTTGGGGGGGTTCCCACCCCCGGACTTTCAAGGTCCACCTCTGCTGTCACCTGGACCTGCCCTTATCCACCCTGTCTTCCTGTCCTGGGCCTCTAGGCCCCCGGGAGCCTCTAACTTGGTGGGTTCATGGTTTTGTGTCTTGTTTTTAATACGGCTGTGCTGAAATCCCTTCTTGGCTCCTCGAGCCGATTTCAGAATTTCTCATCACCTTCAGATCTAAGAAGTCCAATCCAGGTCAGGACAGAGGTCCACCTTCAGCCTGAGCAGACTTGGGGGCTGTTCACAGAAGCCCACCTCTCCTACATTGTGGGTGCAGAGCTGGGGCCTGCGCAGGGAGGAGGGAGGGCCTGCAGGGGTCCCACCAGTTTCCTCACGTCAACCGAGCAAGCACTGGTGAGGAGGCGACCTGCTCTGGGGGTTCTTCTCTTTCTGGGTTTATTGCATGGGTCAGTTAAGGCCCTGTGTTATGTGTGAGGCCCGGATGTGTGTGGGCAGGAGTTCTGGGCCAGCACACCCGTGTAGAGGGACCTGAGAGTGACTGCGGGGTCATTCTGGGAGATGGGAGACTGTGGGTACAGGGCCGGGGTCTCCACACACCCAAGGGTGACCCATGAGAGGGGGTGCCATCCCTGAGTTTTCTGGCAGTACCCAGTCTTCTGCCCTGTGCCTCAAGCATCCCCCCGGGGCCAATTCTCTCCGAGGACCCGACAAGGAGTTCAGTCCAAGATGAAGTGTAAAGAGCCTGTGCTGTCTCACAGATGCTTCCTGTCTCTCCCCGGGGCCCTGCTGCAGCCCTTCACCTAGGCGGGGCAGTCTGCCAAGGACGCCAGCCCTGCAAGCCCTCCCACCGCTGTTCCCATCCAGCTGCCCTGCTCCAGGGCCCCCCCCTCCACCACTCGGCCCCCAAGCACATGTCGAGGAAGCTGGGAATGTGATGGGGTGTGCGTCATGCACCCTGCTCTCCACCACTTCACTCCCAGGGGGCCAGCGCTGCGGCTGCCCCCATGGGGAGCAGAGGTGCACCCAGAGCCTGGTGCCTGTGGTCTGACTTTGTTCAGCCAAACGAACAAGCCACAGATGCGTGCAGAAGTCCATGCTTTCATCTCTTAAAAGACCAAGTGGGTGATGTGATGGAGGGCAGGGTGTGCTGAAATATGTCTAAGGGGGAACCTATGCATAGGAAATTATTTTAATGTGTCAAATAATGACTACAATAAAAAAATATTTAAAAAAAAAAAAAAGCCCAAAACAAACCAAGTGCCGCTTAGCAAACAGCCTCATCCGCATGTCCCTGTCCCGGGAACTGAAGTGGGCACCGCCACGCCGCTGTCCGTGGCACACAAGCATCCTCGTCTGCCTTCCCAGTCACATTCCTACCTGCTTTAGGCGACTTCAGACTCAGATTCCAAATACGATGTGCGTTCACTCAACTGAAACCTGCGGAATTAGATTTATAATAAACAAGGTGGGGGGGGTCACACGGCTGTGCCATTTTCAAAAAGAAAAGGAAATTGAGGTAACATCTGAACTTTATCCCCCCCCCTGTGCACTCATGTTGAACGTGGCGACATTCACAGTCTCAGCGCCCACCCCATGGACGGAGGCACCATGGAGCCTGCTGGCCTCTCTTGGGGTGAGGAATGCTCCCGGAGAGTAAGACAGCTGCCCTGTGGGACCAGCGACATGCCCGCCCTGGCCACGGCTGCTCCTCAGCCTCCAGGTCCACTGCAGTCCTAGGCAGAGTGGGCTCCGGTTTCCAGGTGAAGGCATTCCCGCCCATTATACAGCTCACTGACTTATGTCGTCTCTGACCCTTCACACCGGTATGGAGAGCCACACTGGTGTCCCGGCCTCACCTGAGAGGTAGGTGATGCCAATATCCAAGTGCTGAGTAAATGCCATTAAGCCCTAAGGGCAACTCCTCCTCCCAAGTTTACAGCCCGCAGATAGTTTCGGTCCAGTGACAGCAAATCTGGATAACAGCTGACACAAACAGGGTCTCTCTTTGCTTCTCAACATGAAGTCTGGGGTGTGTGAGCTCCGAAGCAGGGGTGGTCCCACCGGGACCTGGCCTGGCCCTTCCAGGCACTGCAGGAGGAAGGACAGGCAGCAGGGCTGGGCCAGCCCTGCAGAGGGAAGGAGAAGGGAGGTCTCCAGGCAAACACTGACCCCGCCCCGAAAGCATGTCAGGTGCATCCCTGCATCCCAGGAAGCCCTGGGCCCAGAGAGCAGGCTGTTTTAGACAAAGATAAGGGGCCAGGTGTGTTTGCAGTTTCTGAAAAGCTGGGGTCGTTTTTCAATCACTGTTTTCTGTTTCATCGGCTGATTTGTCAAGATGTTGGCTGGAAACTGGCCGATGTACCTCCTGTGGGCACAGAGGGGCAGGTGGGCGACCTTGAAACATGAAGGCCATGAACTCACCCTGACTATGTCCTGGAACCGAGGGCCTGGTGCCACCCTTCACACTCACTCCTGGGAACGAGCGTATGATGCCATCCTCCCCATGGGACCCGAGGCCAGGAGGGTAGATGGGCTTGCGAAGGGCTGCCCCTGTGCAGCTATGCCTTTGCCCCTTCCCAATGGCCTCCTGTCAAGGGACAAAGGGCACCAGATATGCCTGTGGGCTTAGGCAGTGCTTCTGAGTCAGACCTGCATATCCTGGGGCAGAATCTGTACTTTCTGAGTGGAACCTGCCTTTCCTGGACCCCTTCCTCTGGGTCGTGTCCTGCCTCTTTGTCCCCTGCCCTGTGGTGCCCCTGCCCCCCCACGGTAGACCAAGGGAAGGGCTGGGCTCTGTGAGCAGAGTGGCCTCTCCCCAGCAGGTGTCCCCGGGAGATCTGTTTCCTGGGCAGGTCTGTCAGGACCAAGGAAAGTAAAGTGAAATTAAATCTAGGTCCCCGAGTGTACTGCTTCCTCTCCCAGGTAACCTGACACACCTGTGATGCTGAGACCTGCTTTGAGCTGCTGGGTCCTTCTCATTCGTCCTAATTCCACCATAGGGATAATTTCTTGGCCTAAAACATGCATCCCCTAGCATCAAGCAAACATTGAAACACGGTATACACCACAGCACCTTCATTTGGAAGGGTCCAATCCTCACTGATGGCAATAGGACCCCAAAGCGAGAAGACTCCCCACTTTGTGAGGACAACCAGTTTGAGGGAATTATTAATCACCTGACTAGTAGGCCTCTGCTTTAACACCCTACTTCCTTGTCTTCCCTAGAATTGTGTCACCACAGTTCCTGTTCCCTGATTTAGTTATGTTCCCAAGGGAAGGCAAGGTGGGTGAGAAATGTGCTGCTCAGGGAATAGCGAAGCCATCTGTCTCCAGCTAACCCTTCCCAACCACAGTATCCATCCTAACGACACCCCAGGGGCTTCCCGGCCTTCACCTTGGGGACCTGCAGATGCCCACAGCTCAGGCCAGGAATCTTGGCTGCCACACCCCTAAAGCAGCCTTGAGTACCTCCCTGTGAGGCCCTGCCCAGTTTCAAATGCCTACTCTGCCAGACCAGGCAAAGGGGACAGCAGGTGGTCATGAGTCACCTGTGTCTTCAGCTTTTCCCCAGGCATCTGGGGATCAGCAACAAAGTCTCAGAAAACAGGGGCAGCTCTAGAGACTCGAGGTCACCGTCACCATCCATCACTGATTGTGCAGAGGGGCCCTTTCTCCAAGGTCCTCCAGGGACTGAAGAACAGTTTTAAAACTTCAGTTTGTTGCTGTGCGAAGGACACAGCCTCAGGGACACTATCTCCTTGGCTGGCTCCCCCACACGTGGACCCCGCCTTCCCTTCCCCTGTGGGCAGCATTAGACTCTCTCCCTTTTTGCCGACTCTCATGTGAGCTCCCCATGAGGCCACTTGTCTGAGGTTTTGTCTGCCTTCTGACCCGTTTCTATTACTGGGAGTCGAAGGATCCCTGGGGATTCTTGCTGGCCGCCAGACCATAACATTTGGTGACTCCCCGGGGAAAATTAAAAATGGAGACCATGGTGTGCCCTGTGGCCTAGCAGATAAGGCCACCAGATGCAGTCCACATACATCCGGAGGACCCATCCGGGGCAAACAACCAAGATGAACAACCAGATTAAATAAATAAATGTTTCTTCCTCCTTGACGCACCTTCATTCCAGTACCTTGCCTGTAAATAACAATAAACGGATACCAGAAATGGACACCACCGGGGACCCCACGTTAGCGGCAGTTAGCGGGGCTGATGAAAGCTGTCACGTCTGCTGGTGAGAAGGTGAGTCCGTGGCCAGTTGTTGCCAGTCTCTCAACACAGACTGAGAAGAAGCAGTTCAGGGAGGCACAGGCTGTGGGTCAGGAAACGAGGACATTGTCACTTGGTGTGGGTGGCTGCCATACTGGACCAGCCAGGTCCCAGGACGGACCCCATGTGGCCACCCCCATCCCGCAACCACTGGTGTTGACGGGCACTCAGGATGTGTCACAAACTTGTGCTCTGGGCTGTGAGAGCTTTAAACGCTACAGGAGAGCACTAGTCTGGATTCTCCCTAGAGCCCCTCTCCGCACTCCAGGCCCCCCGAAAGTGCAGGTGCCCTTCCCACAATCTTTACACAGGGGTGAGAACACTTGCACATGCGATAAAGAAGCACTGACACACTCTTCAGAAACCATAGCCTCATGGGGCAGTTCTTTCATTTTAACGACTCCCCTTTTTCTAATATCCTTGTAATCCAGTGAATAAAGTGGCCTCACTCTCCCTGCCTTCTCTGACCAGAACCCCTGTCCTTGGGCTTCCTGGCTTCCGCATCTGCTAATGAATCAAACTTGAGTTGCTTTGTCTGGACACTTCCCTGGCAGCCTGGCTTGTCAGTTTGTGCCTAGGACCCAGAACACATTGCCTCCTCCAGGAAGCCCTCCTAGACTGCCCCATGTCAGCCCAGCTGCAGGCTGCTGAGGACCAGCCCCCCCCCCCCCCCCCC
>RJWH01008026.1:0-26093 GCA_004363575.1 Solenodon paradoxus | reverse complement strand
TACATCCCTTTCTTCTTTACATGAAGGATAGTATAGTCTATAGCATTTTATTTTTCAGTAAAGAGCATATCCTTGAAATTATTCCCAATCAGTTCATTAGAAATATCTCTCATTCTTTTTATACAAAGCTGCATAATATTCCATCATGTGAATGTACCATCATTTATTCAATCATTTGAGAATAATTTTTGACTATTCCTTTTGACCAAGAAACTCACCCAGATATGGGGAATAATTGTCAAATAATAACTAGAGAAGATTCTGCTTCCTCCATGCTTCTCTGCAGATTAAAAAAGCAATACTTTAATTCTCACTGCCTGATAAGACTCAAGGGGAACTAGAATCTCCACACTCTGCCGGTGGTCTTGTGCAATGAAACATCATTTTGAAGGCCATATAGCAATAATAAGAGCTATCTCCTTTGACTCGCTAATTCAACTCATGAGATTTTATGAAAATCATTTAACATAGGGATAAATCTTAAGCAGAAGATGTTCACAGAAAGAAAATAATCCTTAAAATCAGAAAAATACTCTAAATGCCCAATAAAGGATAATCTAACAAAATATCAATGCAACAGCTTATATTGCAATTAAAAGTAATTATGCAAACCATGCAGATGGGAAAGTTTTTAATATAGTAAGTGAAAAGTCAAGCTAGAAAATGATACGTGATAACAATGATGCAAAACTTTGGTTCTGCAGCAGCACCAACGTGGGTTGACACTCAGAAGTGGCTTGCTGTTAGTATATTTCCCAGTTCCTCTTGCATCTTGTAGAACCATGTGGTTGAGTTCTGGCCAATAGAAATATGGAGAATTGATGGGGACAACTTCCCTGCCTGGTCCATAAACACCTCCCATGTGGTTTGTTTCCCTGTCTGCCAGCTGGACGTCAATCCCAGTAAACCAGGTGTTGACAATGGCAGAATCTCTGTCAGTCTGAGTTTCTAAGTGTGGGACAGAGTCTCACCCTTGTCATTGCCAACTGGGCATTAATAAACAAGGAACAAATATCCACTATGACAAAAACCACTGAAACAGCAGAAACTACCTAATCCAAAATTTTCTTTGGTACTAACACTTTATTACTTGTTGATAAAAATATCCTTCAACCTATAGGAAAAAAACAAAAATAAGCAAGTGAGTTAACCCTCCTATGGTACTTCATCAGGAAGATGGTCACTGGTAACAAAACATCCACTGTACAGCTGATTATTCCAAGTAGAGTCTCAGAACAATCCTGAACAGGGACTGGAAAGTATATTTATGTTCCTTTGACTCTTAAAATGCTGTACTCACAGGGCTGCCACAGGCAGCAGGAATACAATCATTTAGGAAGTCAAGAGTGTCAGAGATTTGGGGCCATAAAAGATGACTAGCAATGTATCAAAACATCACCTTAATCCAATTGTTCAAGCTCAGATATATTAGACAGGACAGCTGCCTGGGGCCTGTCGGAGATCAGTTGACCTAGCCCTCCAGACCCTGACAAAGTGAGGCTGTGAGACTGTATCTCAGCCTCAATATGTGCAAGCACATCTATGAGCAGCATTGCTTCTCTTGTTAGAACTCCTGCTACCAGTTTGCCTCCTGAGTGCAGTACTGACGGTGGTGGCTTAGTTGGTGGCTTACTACACGTTCAGAAATCAAAATGTGCACAAGTCAAATGAACAGCTAAAGAAATGTGTTGCAAATATGCTTAATTGTCTATATAAAATGATGTGTTAAACATCCAAAAAAATACCGTTCTGGCTGGAAAAAGTCTACTCCTGCTGGGGCTAGCCAAATTCTATGAGATGGCAAAGAGGCCAGCCAGTCAACCATTGGTTGATATGCAAGTCAACCAATGTAGATCCATTCCTCCTCTCTCTGGCCCCTGCACAGCATGATACAATATCCGTCTCCTTCATCTCAGGTCTAGGTGTCAGGTCATTGGGGATGAGCCTTATAGCTCAAAGCCTACTCCAATTAGTCCAGCTAGCCAAGCCAAGTATGTTCAGCCTACCCTGCCTGCCTTTCCCTTGGAAATGCCAATAAAGTCTGTGGCCTAATCCTTGCCCTTGTTCCCGTCTTCTACCTCCTGACCAACCTGGGGCCTTTCTCATGGAGGCCTGCATGCCATGCTGCGTCTCTTGTCTCCAGCACTTGGGAGTATAATAAACCTTATTTCCTGATCCTTTCCTCTGTCTTCTCTTGTGGCCACACCTGACTGGAATGTCATAAAGAATACAAAACAAGGAGCTTACATTCTCCAGAATGCCACCCTGTACTCTGGTGGCTCAGCTGAGTTGGTTCCTGGGGTGTGGACCATGTAAAGGACAGGGACATGGGTTTGGAATCTGGGACCAAAAATGAACAAATAGAAAAATAAATGCTTGTTGCTCCTCTAGCTTCCTTCCTGCCTGTCTGTCTACCTTCATTCCTGCCTGATTCCTTCCTCTTAAACAAATTTAAAAAGAAAGAAAAAAGAATGTATTCAGTGTGTATTATGGACTGATTTATGAATCACTGGAGTGATTTATATATTCCTCTGACCTGCTTTCCTGTAAGTTCCTTCTGGAAGGAGACTGTGTCTTCCTTTATTTACCACATATCCATCCTACTTCTCATTTCAGGGTCTAGAAAGGGAGCCAGCCAGTTCTCTACGCTCACTTATTGAATTTGAAATAGATTTACAAACATACCAATAGTCGATAGACTGCAACTAGAGAATGATTTCACTTTAGTAAGCCACTGATCTAAATATGCTGGGGTGTCAGTAAACCCGATAAATTATTCATTTGTTTTAATCTAAGGAAATTTTCCACACAAATATCTCTCCTGATTAAATTAACTGTATTGCTCAATTCGGCTTTTCTAATAAATCAGAGACTTCATTTGTCTTTACTATCAAGTAGCTGATTTGACTGATTTTCTTTCCCATTAAGGTAACCATCTGTGAAAATAATCAGTTGTTCAGCCTTACTTACCTTCTATTTTATATGAATATAATAAGTGATAACTTTATTGAATCTATTACATCTTAGGTAATCTGCTAAGTGTTGCTAAGTTTTAAACTCAGATTCTTCATGAAACTCTTGAGATACAGATATGATGTTCATTTTGTGAATATAAAACATATGACTCAGAGAAATTCACTGATTTTTCCCATCCTGTGGTAAGTAAATGATAGTACCTAGATCTGAACTCAATTCTCTCTGATTCAAAAACTCAAAATTTGTCCAGGGAGAAAAAAAAATACCCAAAGCTTCATCTGAGTGGTTTCCCTGTCTGTGTGGATCAAGTGCTGTTTTTTAACTGGAGCAGCTGGACTATCAGGGCACACAGGGAAGCAGGCTGGAATTGACATGGGATGTAAAGTCTGATGGAAGAGTGGTTGATTAGACGAGGAAGAGATCTGATCAATCGATAGGAGAAGCTAAAAATGGTATTTGTTGGGACTTCCACTTGTGGCTCACCGAACCACACATGGTTATATCCATTTCCTTTCCAAATACCGTAAAGGGAGGGTAAAGAAACAAAAATAGGATAAGTATACAAGAACTTGATGATATAAAGAAAACAAACATTACAAAAACAAGATACTCTCTGTGGATTAAGAATTTATAGCAGAAATTGTTCTAAAGATTATGGAAAGGTTGGAAATTACTTGAGACAACTGATCTCCTTAACTGCAGTCTGGGTGACCAGGTAGGCTGAGGAGGTTAGAAATGGCCCACTTTAAAAACAATCTAAGCACTCAAGTAAATGCCAAATGAATGAATACTGCCGTGGGTCTTTCCTGGCTGCTAGCACAAGAGACTCTAGAGAACAATACTATACTAACTCTAACCCCATAGTCTAACAGTGTTCTGTCAACTCCCCAGACACAAACATAGACCCTCAAAAGAATAGTTCTTGTCCCAGCTCCAACATCTGGTTTTACCTTGACCAAATCGGTCTAACCACTGACCAAATGCGTTGTGAAGATCTTCTCAGGGCACTGATCAGCAATCTTTGGTATTACTGCCTAGCCCAGGTAAAATACAAATCCATTTTTCTATAAGAAATCTATCCCACCAAAGTGGGAATTTAAAATCCTGATATAATGCTAATCTTGAAGGAGAGCAATGATATCAGTTTCAATGGTTCATACTATACAGTTATTATATCTGGGGTGCAGGATCTGGCCTTCAATATAATGCCTAAAAAGGTTGGGTATCATGGATTAGTCTGCTTGCACCACTGTAACAAAATACCATAAGCTAGGTAGCTTAAACAATAGACATTTCTCGTAATTTTGGAAGGTAAGAATTCCAAAATAAAGGTGCCAATAGAACTGGTTCTTGGTGAGGACTCTTCCACACTTGCAGATGGCCACCCTCTAATGTGTCCTCTTCTTATGAGGGCACTTTTACTTAGGGATCAAGAGGGCTCCAGCCTCATGACCTCATTGAAATCTAATTACCTACAAAGGTTACACTTCCTAATACCATCACATTACAGGTTAGGTCTTCAACACATGAATTTTGAAGATACATAAACATTCAGTTTATAAGAAAGTCTGACTTAATTCAGTCTTTGCAGAGACCAGAAAATCTCATCCTTTATTGTCCTTCTAGGATTGAGAACAGAAGACAAATTTACAGTGGATATATTTGAATTCTAAAAGTTTGGACTAGAATACAATTATTTGACAGCATTCCATACTATATCTCACACAGATCAGTTAATTCAAGGAAGATTCATACCCCTCACTTATTGATGAAATTATAACCAAACAACCAAGTCCTCAAACCAAGCATAAGAATATAGATGACAGTCTAACTGAATGTGTGGGTTAGATTGTCTTCATTGACCTTGCTTGCAATGCAATGCTGGGGCCAGACTATGTACGTAAGTGACCACACAGAAAGTAGCTACAAGGTTATAGTTCGGTCTCTAGCTCTCCTAAAATTCCAACTAGAGAACTGGTAACTAAGACTGCATGCGTTAATGTTAATTTTCTGTTTGTTTCTAAGAATATTTTTAAGTTAATGTTTCTGTTGCTTACAATACTATATAAGTTTCAGGAGACTACTCTCACGCTTCCATCAAAGTGTCTATCACACCACACCTACCACCAGAGTTCTAGTCCCCGTCACCACTATCATTTTACTTTCCCACCTCAATTTCCCTCCTCCTTTCCCCTCTCATTTCCAGCAACTAGTCTGGATTTCATAGTCCCAGAGAACTGTGTTGAGGTGTTCTCTGCTATTTCTGTTTCTTTTTGATGAAACGTCTTTTACATCTCTTAGGAAAGGAAATTGAGAAGGAAAAATTCCCCCAGAGCATCAATGATGAACCACAGTGACTACCCTCACCAATACTGTCTTGAAAACAGTCATCCAACGGAGGGACTCCCAGAATAAAAAAAAAAAAAAGGAATAATAGAGCTTTCATCATCAGTTCTTCCACTTTTCAAAGATTCAATGCTCAAACACAGCTGGCCATTATGATGTTTTATTCTTCTGTCACTTATGGATAAATGACTTCCCTTAAACTTTATCTGACTAGAAACAAATGTAATGTTCAAAATATTTAACAATTAGTCCCCTGTAGACTCTGAACCATCAGAAAATATGCAGACCTGAGGGCTGGAGATAGGTTCTGAATGTCCTCGCTACAATAGAACTTAATGTTCTACATTAGAATGTTCTACAACTAATGTTCTACAATAGAACTCAGTGGCTTAACTTCTTGGTTGCTAGATAGGGGAGTGGAGGCGAGAAAGTCCTGCCCCAGCAAAGCAACTCAATATAGCCTGGACTGGAACTGGAAGTTAAGCTACAGCAATCAATCTAACCTCACCATGTTACAGAGAGCTGAATAGAGAGACACGATTCCCACTGGCTGAGTGGAAGGTCGTGGCCATGGCAGTGGCAGAAGTAACAACTGTAGATGCAGAAAAGAGAGCAGCAGTGAATGAGCTGCCTAAGCAATTGAGCAATTAAGTAAGTGAGCCAGGCTTACATTTATTATCATAATCAAAATAAACTTGGCAGACAGAGATTACCTACATACTCCATCAATACCGACACAAGGGATCAGAAACTTTAATAGCACTAAGTCACACACTACATGACAGAGCCAACGTTGAAACGCAAGCCTCCCAAGCTTACGTCATGTCTTGTATACAATACTGGACTTTCTTCTGAAAAAAGGAACTCAGAAACTGACGCCCTCCACCTGAAATTTCCCTTTTTATGGGTTAATTCTGATACGTGTTTATAGAAACTATATTTCTATAATAATCTTCTGCCAAGAAAAAGAAACACTTGAAGCTCACATAGAAATGTTTTCCTGCAAGGACAAATTTGTTTCACCGGGAAAATTCTGGAATGGGAAAAAATGATAAAGTCATTGTTTTAGATGATAGTTCATACTACACTTGGTGTCATTTAAAAATAGCTTGAGAATGCAACCACTTAAAAGACAGTCAGAGTTCCCCTTTCTTTTAGCCTCCAGTAATTTTCAAAAATATGGATAGATGGTGAACTTGACTGACAGGTTTAGTGATTAATATTCTCCTCATAAGTAATTCAGGCTCATTTTTAGATTTTGGAAAACACAGAAAAATATAAAGACTATGAAAGGTACCCCAGTGCCTGGGAATTAACCACAGTTAATTGTCTGATTTATTTTCTTCATATATATATATATGTATATATATATATGTATATATATATATATATATACATATATATATATATATATATCCAAAACACATATACACACAACTGAGATTTTACATATATATACACACACACACACACACACACACACATCTATATGTATATATAAAGCATTTTCTAATGGTCATTAAAATTCTCAGAAACAAAATATAAAGCTTTCTTAATACTCCAACATACAGATGTAGCTTAATTTATTTAACCATTCCCCTATCTTTGGAGAACAGCAGGCCCTTGGTCAGGAAATAAATGGTTATGTAAATAAGACCTGAATTATGTGCTGAAGATTAAGAATCCCAGGTTATTCCTAGGTCTTTGTAAGTTCATAGAATCCAGGGAGGCAGGACAATCAGATGCAATATTTTTAGCCTTTAAGAGGATCCATTCATTGACATACACATTCAAACTCTGTTCCTGAAATGTTATGCTGGAAGGTGCCCTCAGAACAGTGTGTTTAGGACAGGGTTTCCTTACCAGAATGGTGAGTCACTCTCCTATGTATTTGACTCAGAAACCAGGACCAGAGAACACGACTCAGGGATCTCAGTGGACCCCATCAAAATCAAGCTTCCAAATAGATCAAGCATTTTTCCCCCAAAATTCATGATATTTCACATATATGGAAACGTGAACAGGAATTATCAATTATTATGGGGCTTTTTTGTTTATCCTCTAAGGGAAGGTGTGATTACAATGGATTTAAGGCTCCAGAAAGCATAGATGGTAAGATTTTGCAGCTAGCCACATAAAAAGGAGCACCCCTTTCTCCAGATTCATTATTTAAATTGCACAAAAGGATTACATTTCTTTCTGTGGCTTGGATTGGAAGACAATTTGGGGGTAATATAGGTCAATTGGAATCGGGAGCAGAACAGGTCACCTGGGGCGTGCTCATGGAACAATGTTTTCAAAGGATAGTGAGCCAGAAAGAGCCAGCAGTACACTTAAATGTGCTATTGCCATTGGGAAGTGACAGCCTAGCCTGCGGATACATTTCCCAGTCCCTCTAGCAATTTTATGGGGACATGTGACTAGTTCTAGCCAATGGAACAAAAGAAGTGGAATATGTACCACTTTTAGACCAAGTTTTAAGTACTCCCTTCTCATACTAGTTTCCTTTCTGCAGTGACCACAGTTACTCAAACCGAAGATGGCAGAACCACAAGATGGAAGAAGGCTGCGTCCTTGAGTCATCATTTAGAGGAAAGCTGCCCAGGACAACTGACTAACCAAGAATATCAACACTGGATTTTGTGTGACCAAGAAACAAATGTTTAAGCCACTGACATTTGAAGGCTGTTTGTTAAATTAACCCATCTTGAGAAGGACTCACTAACAAGGCATTTTGCTATCTGACAAGCAGATTTTGCAGAGAGAAAATAGCACAAATGCGGGGGAAGACATGGCAAGGAGAGGAAAAGCACCAAAGTTTATAGTCCCAGAAAATCAAAGTGGAAGTTCTAGAAAATCAAGCTGGTGGAGAAAACTATGAAATCAATTTTCTTTTTTTGTATAACTTGGGCTCTTGATTAGTCCCATGACCTACATGACCAATGAAACAATAGTTACAGACAAATATTTCCATCAATAAGTAGTGTTTCTTGGCATTCAAATTATTGCCATTCCTCAAATAATCTCCCTGTTTGAGTGCTGATTCTTCACTCTTGATTTTTAGGTCACATGTGAATTCATTTAGTTCTCTCGAGATTTGAGTTACTGGCTGAAACAACAACAAAGACCTAAAAAAGAGTTCAAGATTTCATTATACCGATTAAAGATATTAATGAAGGCTTTTTTATCCTAAGCAAGATCACTCAGGGTTTTTCAGTCAGCTATAGATTTTTCAGAGCTTGGAAAACATTCAGTGACATGAAGCTGCACCAGTCTGTTTACTGATAACCTGAGCGTTAAACGCTCCTGTGTTGCTCTCCAGGGATAAAGGACTATTAAATTGTTATAAAATGTTAGCCCTTGTCTTTCCTCAGCTCCACTCTGTCGGAGTTGCTTCATTTCTATCCATGTACATAGGTATATACCTAGCTATCCATTCAGATATTCATCTCAAGTTTGGGCCCTAATAGTGAGCTTCATTTCTATTCATTTATGTATGTATGTACATATATCTGTATGTAGACATGTGTGTGTGTGTGTGTATATATATATATATATATATATATCCATCATCTATCTATAAAATTTAAGTGCCAATAATGAGACAGACAAGGAATATAAATAGATGGTAAAACCAATCCTGACTAGGGTAGCGTTTTATGGGAACGCCAACCACTATGAATGATGGAATCTAAACTGTGTCTTGTTGCGCTGGTAGAATCTGAGGTTTGCTGGTGTGTACTACACCCAGGGGCCTGTCAGTCCCTTACAGTCTGGTGACATTATAGCCTCGATCCCTAGCTCAGAACCTGGCGACAGGTACTGAAATGGTCAGTCACGTGTTTCTCAGAATGCTTTCAGAATTGTTGAAGTTTGTTTGCAGAGGCTTCTGTCTGAGTCATACCCATTGCAACATTGACCAGGTCCTGCCTACAGAACTTTGGATTATTGTGTTCTCAGTGGACCCATCTATTGCTTGAGAACCTTCTCTAAAAGAACCCAAATATGCTCACCACTTGATTTAAGAGCAGCATCCACTCTTCTCACGTGTCCCTCTTCTACCCAACCACACGCAAACTGGAATTTTGACAATTCCCACTATAAGCTTCGGTCAAGGAAGAGCTCATGATACCCAGCTGGATACTACATTTTCTACTGTATGGTCAGCCATGTCTTCTTAACTTGTCCCATTACTCCCACTGCTTCTGCCTCAACGCCTGCTCACATTAAAGACTCTAGCAAATCCTTCAACAGTCCCTTCATTCCTCTAACCCCCAGTTACAGCCTAAAGCTGCCTGGAGGGACTTTTCAAATGATCTCTGCTACTAATCAGACCTGAGGTTTGTGATGTGCAGATACCTACACACAAAATTAGAAAGCCATAGAATCTAGTTCAGTATGTTGATTGTATCAATGCCAATATCCTGAATGTGAGTCTGTATTACAGTTTTTGCAAGATGTCACCCTTGGGGAAAGTGAATACCTTCTATGATTGTCAAAATTTAAAAAACTCCAAATAAATGAATTGGAGTAAAAGAAGACTGGCCCATTTGTTATTTGTTCTTAAGTCTTGTATACACATGCAGGAAAAAAAAAAAAAAACTTTAGCTGAAAATGACTAAATGGATAAGGGAAATTTAGATAAGATACAGGTTAGTTGGGTAATTTCCAGTAAGGAAAATAAAGAACAAATAGAAGAAACATAACTGAGAACCTTCTAGAACTTCTAGAAATGGAACAAAATATGAATCATTCAACTTCTAACATTAATACAAAGAAAACTCCCCAGAGCAAGACATTTCATCATTTCAGCTCCCCTACTGTATATGCTATAGTGACAGCTATAGATGTAAGAATCTACCATTTTCCACTGAGAAGTCTAACATGTAAAACAGCAAAATGAATTTTACATTCTCTAAGTCATATGAGATAAGTCATGATTAAAAACTGAGATGACTAATAACCAAAGAAATAATTAGGCTGCAACCTACGCCCACTAAATAAATCCAGAGCATTAACTCAGAACTCTTCCTGACAAGCACAACAGAAATCAAATTATTATTGACACGATTGTTGATTTGCTCAAGTCCTCTGGCTCCTCACATGTACATTCGCTAGGAAATAATCATAACTACTCAGTGTAGCCGTGAGTTATCATTAGTGATAAATAAGGGTGATTGAATTCAATGCTATTGACTACATGACTGATACTACTATTAACATGTTAGATTGATGGTCTTATCTAAAACCAATGTTCTGGTGAGGAGAAGAAAACTCCTTTCAGTGAGAGCCCTAAACTACTTACAGGTTGCTTGCCATTTTTCCAATGACTAGTGATGGCGTATGGTGGATAAGGTAAGAGGTGGGAAGTCTCTGAATTCAATAGGCCCCTGATCTGTGAAAATGAATGCTATCCTTCTACTTTCCTCTTAATTAGTCAAGGCTTCCAGCTTCCTGGAGAGAGACCCAGAGAACCAGAGCTGGAGGCATCCAATAAACTGGGAGAGAGCCAGATTTTTAAGTCAATGTTACTACAGTAGAGATCTTGCCAGAAATGACAACTCACAGTGGAGGTCGGAACAGAGAAAGCTTGTACTCAATCAACTGAAATCAGCCATAAAACCAGAGAGGCACCAGGTTGAAAATGCATATTAATGCCAATAAATAACACAGTAATAAACATGGAGGCATATATGTCTCTGTGGATTCGTGTTTTTGTGTTTTGGGGATCAATTCTCAGAAGTATGATGAAAGGGTCATATGGAATTTCTGTTCTTAATTTTTTGCGGAATCTCTGTCCTTTTTTCTATAATGGTTTCACCAATTTACATTCCCACCAACAATGTAAAAAGGTTTCCTTTTCTCTGCATCCTTACCATGACTTGTTTCCAGTTTTTTTGGGTGATACCCATCACATCCTTTTTTGGATAAAGTATAAATGAAAGGATAAAAGTAATGGTCAATGATACTCCAGCATGCTTGCTGGCCTTGCTTGCTGGCCTTGAAGGCCTTTATTAGACTTTGTTTGTGGTGATACCTAAAAGCAGAATGAGTTGTGAGGTCTTGAGTCACCTTTAATCAACTGTTAATTTGAAACATGGATATTTCTGAAAAACTGACCTGACTAGAACATAAGCCCTCTCATCCAACATAGCAGTGGTGTTTGTGCCCCTGGCTCCCAAATATAGTCTCAGATTATGAGCTGACCTGGACTAAGCAGCATCCCTATCATTAGTTACTTACTGGGTACGTTTATCTGTTCAAGTAATTTGAACTAGAATCATTCACTGTATGAACTCTACTTATTTCCAAAAAGGCTAAGTATGTTCAACACCTATGGCTAATTGTGGACACAAATGGTTGGAAGGAAAGAAAAAAGGTTAGTTGTTCTTGGAATTGTTTCTTAAATCCTTATAAACACATGCAGTATGGTAAAGCAACTTTAGCTATAAATGAATTGATTTAACAAGGAGAAAAAATCATCTAAAGCTTTGACTACTCAATCTCAACGGGGAAAATGGGAACTAGAGCGCAAGGAGAAGAAACCATAAGAGCAGTGAGAAAGACCAGTCTGGTCTACCTCCTCAGAGTCTTTGTATGTGCTATTCTTCCAACCTTAACAGCCCTTCCTTCAATTTTCATACCCGCTGTGGATGTGTCTCTACTGTTCATTAAGTCCTTCCTATTTTCATTCCTCACTCTCTTGAGTAGTGACCCACTCCTTTTGTGGTTAAAAGGAACTCAAGGCAAGGAAGCTAAGTCTTGACATATTGTTCCCTGGCTGGTGATGGGATGGTAAGAAGGTCTCAGTCCAGTCTGGCCCCTACAGTGGAAGAGAAGAAGAAATGGTAGAGATGAATGAAGCAGAATTCTCTTGCCTGGCTTCAGAAACATCTAGTGTGGCCAAAGGGCCCAACCATGATGTCATCACGGGAGAAGAAAACCAGGGAATAACGAGTAAATCAAAAGAAACTTAATAATGTGAGTGAAAGAAAAGAGAGGGCTGACATCCAGTGGTTAACTCTTCCAATTATGTCCCAAGTAATAGGATCACTTTATTTATATATATATATATATATATATATATATATATATATATATATATACATATATATATAAAACCTTCAATCAAATTTAAATTTCATATAAACAATGAATTTTTAGCTTAAGTATGATGTAAATATGGAATGAAATTAAAAAATTCTTGTTTATCTGAAATTCAAATTTAACTGGACAACCCTACCTCAGAGTGTTTAAGAATTCAGTGCTAGAGTTAGACAGAACTGGGGTATGAATACCATTCCACTGGGCAAGTCACTGAATTGTGTGTGTGCCTCAATTTCCTAAACTATAAAATGAAAATAACAATGCCTACTACAAAGCCTCTTGTGAGAATTAATATAATTCACATAAAGCACTTAGAATAATGTCTGACATATAACAGTTGCTCATTAATATTAGTGTACTATTATCTAGAACTATATCAAGGGCCATAATAATTGGATCAGAACAGTGGCAAATAACAACTCACTCATACGTTCACTGTGACCTTTATAAAAATAAGCACCCAAACTACCCTCTCCAACAAACTCATCCTCTACAAGTTGCTGATAGATCAACTTTTATAGCACCTCAAAGTGCCCACGGTGCATAAAACATCTTCTACAAAAGGTACAACTCCTCGAGACAAACTTGTTCAGAGCACCACCCTTATCCCAGGCTGAAAAGTCTAGGCGTTATCTCAAGCCACACCCTCTCTTGGAACCTCCACATCTAATATCTCTGGTTGAGCCAACAATTTATAGGCTTCACGTTATTTTTGTTTTTATACTATAAGAATTTGATTTTAATATCAAGCACATATTATAAAAATACTATGAAATTCTGAGTTGGCATTATAGCCATGCTCTTCTTAGGGCATAAACAAGATGCTTATCTACTTTCCTTCTTGCAGAAGCAGGAGATGCTTTATTGACTTTAGTGTAAACCCCATTGTCAGGACTTCCTTGCCTGAAAAAAAAGCATAAAATATATTATGCAAACCTTGACTCTTGGAAAAGTCACAAATGGATCTGAGTCGAAGACACAAGTTTTATTTGGTTGTTCTGCTTTAAGGAGAGAAAAAAAAAATATATATATATACATATTTAAAAAAAACACTGACTTAAAGGATCTTACATCTTACATACGCTTAATGACACCATGCATGTCTCTACAGCCTGAATCCAACTTCTTTTGCAACTGTACCCAATGCCAATACAGAATATCCCCAGTACATTACACCCTCCATTTTCTACTTCTATGCTTATTTTTGTGACTTTTAGATGCCTGTTTCTGAACACTGCATCAGATTCTATAAGGTACCTTAAACCATCTTATCTGATCCTTACAATAAACCTGTCAAGTGATTGTTATCAACATCTCCCTTCTATACACAAGGAAACTGAAGCTTTGAGAAGTTCAGAGACTTGCCTAAGGATACATGCTTTTGTGTTGTAGAACTTAGATGTGAAGTCAAATCTTCCCACTCAAAGTCCCATATACGTCCCACTGTGCCACAAAACTTCTCTCGGGTGCAAAGTGCCTTCAATTGCACTCCAATTCAAATTGTCACCTATGAAAATGCATTTCTAAAGCCTGTTTCAAATATTATCTCCTCAATAAAATCTTCACGGATCACCCAATCCAAAAATGATCTCTCCTTACTCTTAGTTTATTGAGCATGCTCTCTGTCCATTTAGTCATTCACTAAACCACTGAGTACCTATTATGTGACACCGTTTATGGTCAGTGGCAAAATACAGCAATAAATAGCACAGGAAGGATTCCTATCTCCTGGATCATGTATTTTATGATATATACTCACAGAATGACAGCTTTCCATTTCATAGCACCTAAATCCCTGTTTTTCACAGAGGACCAAACACATACACATGAAGTTCAGTGATTTGACTTACCAAAAACTTGGTAAGACAGTAAAGGCCTGGTCTGAATCATCTCTGTATACCATTCAACGTTAACACAGACATTCCAAAATTGCAGGAATGTGTGATAATGGTAACAAATAGCAAAGATGGATTAACTATACCTTTAGATCCCAAATGGACAAAAGAACTAGATATTTAACACTTGCAAAGCATATAACAATTCCAAAGTATTCTCCTGCATCTTTTCTTGGCAAAGGAGCTTTCATTAATTACGGATGCATGCTGCAGAACTAAGCTTGCAAAAAGACTACATATTTTTAAAAAACAGAAAATGTTGTTTTCTATGATAATAGTCTTTCGTTTTTCATTGTTGCCAACCCTTAATTCAAGTCCCAGAATTATAAACCACATATCAATACCTAAGTTATTTGGAGGCTATGTACCTCTCACCTGAACCATGAAGAAGTTACCTAAAATAAAAAAGGAAGCAGAAAATTCCTCCGAGCAGCCAAAATATATTTTAGGCAGTGCAGTATAGGTACTAAAGAAATATATTGAAGTGATACGTTACTATTTGTTCATGCCAGTTAGTGAGCGCTCAGGCTCTCGGTACAAGGAACTTTATCTAGGTCTGTGGACTCAGTTTGTGCCCATTTCTAACAGACCCAGATACCTAATTTTCATATCTGATAGCCAAAGAGAAGCAATAAATGGGTGGAAAAGTCTAGCCACAAAGAGGCTCGTCCATCCCATTTTCCTAGTTTACTGTAATTTCCAGTTCTTGTGAAATATGATTTCATAAAAGGCCAGGAATGAACATGCCGAGGTTTGTGGAGTCGGGCACTTCATTCACAGCACATGCTCACTGCGCTACATCACAAATTCATGGTGCCACAGAACGTGGGCTCCTTGTTAGCTGCAGCCAGGTAATGATCAGATTACAGTGGATAATGGAAGAAATATTCATTTCTTTCTGTATGCAAACTGCAAATCATTAAGTGGAGGTACTTTGTGAACAGTTAAGACTCAAATTCCCACCCCTTCAAGTTGACACTGTGAACAGAAAACCTGTGGACAGTGTTTCACCAGCAGGGGGAGGTTAAAACACGAAGTTCTCAAATGCATGTCTTCACCAGAGGGCCTGAGCCTTTTTACAATATGAATGATTGGCTCCCTTTAGCAGCATGGACTCATTTAGAAAGGTCAGGAAATCGTGTTTAACATTTACTGAGGCAATGAACTTAGGAAAAACACAAGTGGCAAAAAAGGAAACATTCTCAGCAGGACTGGCCCTTGCACGGTGGCTCCAGGAAGAACTGAGGGAGGAACCTAGCAACATCTGCACCACTGCACACTAACAATCATTTTCGACATGAAATTGCACTTGGCATATTTTTTTTTAAGTAAAGGTACAGGAAGGAATGAAGGCAAGTAGTCAGTCAGGCAGGAAGAGAGGGAGGGAAGAATTATTCGATTTATTTTATTTGTTCATGTGGTTGTTTCCCCTACCCTGGGAGGCGAGCCCAGGCAGATCCGTGGGATGTATGTTGACTGTGCCCAATGAACTAAACTGCTAGGCCACCAGGGCGTACCACTCTTGATATAATTTTACAGTGAGAAGACATCTACAGTTCGACTCTGAGAGGGCTGGGCACTTACTCCTCATTGCAGCGAAGCCGATGAGGTGAAGGCATTTGTGGTTGCTTTTTCTTTTTTTCAAAAATGTGCTTTTATTATTTCTTTAGTTTATTTTGCTGTATGGTGTCCAGGTTATCGAATGTGCACCTCGGTCTCTGTGCCTTTCATCCTGCATCAGCCACCAGAGTTCCCATTCCCTTACCACCACCATAATAACTCTTTCCTTCCTTGTTCTCTCCCCAGCCCATCCTCTGGTAACCACAGAATTCTGTTTTGTCTGTTCATTTGTCTTGTTTCTTTATATTCCACAAACGAGTCAAATCCTCCTGTATGACCCTTTTTCCTTCTGGCTTATTTCATTTAGCTTAATCACCTCCATTTCTATCTAGGTTAATGCAAAAGGTGCCATCTCGTCATTTTTATAGCTGAGTTATATTCCACCGTCTACATTTATACACCACAATTTTTAATCCAGTCATCTATCAATAAGTATTGAGGTGATTTCCCTGTCTTGGGTACTGTGAATTGTGCTGCTATGAAAATGTGGTTGTTTTTATGTGGAAATACTCATCGGTAAATCCAACTCCTTGGCAGGATAGGGATGGGCAGGGAACCATCAGCTCCCAGACGCTATTGCCACTGATGAGGGCCTGGGAGAGGATATGCCACTTAGGATTCTCCAATGGAGGCTGAGTCACAAACTGCGAAGCTTCCCTTCACCTTAGTACAACACAGAAGCCTCATCAAACAAAATCACAGTTCAGGGGAGACCGGGACAGGTTTAGAAAAAATGAAATTCTGTCCAAGCACTGGCAGCCCCTGAAAGACAGGGACAGGCACAGCAAATCCAGGGGTGGTAACATTCACTTGCTGAAGGAACAAGCCATAGCCCCTCTCTGTTTCAGTTCCTGGACCTGAAAACTAAGGAAGGAATATGGTCCAGAGATTCTCTAGAATAATCTCGCTCTGTCCTAACATCCTGAGTTCTATAATTGAATTGCTAAATTGAAAATACACGAGTGGCACTATCATTCCAAATTAAGGTTACTGCATTTGTTTATTTATTCAGAAAGGTCAATTGTAATTTTAATGGGTGAGCCCTCCCTTGTGAAGTCTGCTCAATTTCTGGCTACATAGCTACATTGAAGAACAGGAACACTTGCTACTTTAAGCTGGCTGCAGAATTCCTCTCTGGGAGAGAACTGTTTTTATTTAAGACAAAGACCATGATTATTTAGGAAGATGAGTCCCCTGGGCAGAGCCCAAATTGTCTGGGCTGAGACCAGCCTAACAGTTAAACTGCTCTCCATAAAAAGGGGGGATGTGGTAGGGACTTTATAAAAGAATGAGCTAGAGAGGAAAAAAGATGAGCTCTTCAAAGGTTGAGCCAGGGGCCAGGTGGCACCTTGGACAGCTGAACCATCCATATTAGGGTGGTCTAGAGAAATGCCTCTCAACCCAGGTCAAAGTTACAGATCCAGTTTAAGTGGACAATTACGTTTAATTTCAGATGAGCAAGTGTAACCAAGCAGCAAATCAGGACGCAGTGAACCTGGCCACCCAGCAAAATCAGTTAATCATAAACTGAGGAATCAATGCTATTTTAGTTAACATACAGTCAAGTCACAAATAAACTTAGCTAGGAGAGACATAAACATAGGTAACAGATGGAATCTGTCTTCCACTGGGGCACAAAGGTTTGTGATTGGCCTGGTAAGCTAGCAGAACCCCTGTCTGCACTATACTACCTGCAATCACCAAGGCCTATAGAATTTCCCAAATACCTTGCCTTCCCCCATATTGCCCACTCCACATCTCCAAATACTTTCCCTTCCCCACGTGTCTATATAACCTCCGTAACCCCAACAGTCAGAATGTGTCTCTGAGACAGAGCAGTTCTGCCACTTCCTCCTTTGGTGGCTCTAGATAATAGATCTACTTTCCTTTCACCAACATTATTTCTCTCGAGTATCTGCTTTTGGGGTGGTGAGCAGCTAGACCAAGGTCTGGTAACACAAAGAGTAATGCATGTATGTATGTATGTGTATGTTTGTATGTGTATGTGCATATGCATGTATGTATATGTATATATCCCAAACACTAATATTACCATGGGCTGGAGAGGTTTCTCCTCAATGGCTGAGTGAACAGGGAACCTCAAACTGAGTCCTCAGGTTCTTCTGATTCATCATGAGAAAGAATTCAAAGAGTCAGAAATGGATGCAGGAATAGAAAGATTTATTAGAAAAGGTAAGTAGCCATTCAGGTGAGTGTGGGAGTACTCTAGAACGAGTCAGTGGAACTCACCTCCATGGAAGTTTTAACTACTCTCATGGCCCAAGCTGCCAAAAGAACATAAACTCTGTCCATGGAAGCCATCTCCAAGGTGAGCCCAACAAGAAGAGAAGCGGTCACTCTATAGTTCCTCTGCAGTCAGAAGATACAATATTTCCTCTATGAAGTGATTTAAAAGTATGCCAGGTGAAGACTTTCTGCCTGCAAGGAGTAGCCCAGCCAACGTCAGGAAAAATGGTAGTATGTTCAAGATCAACCCAGGAACAGGATATTGACTCCACCAAAAGGAATCTAGGGAGGAATCAGAGAAAAGTTGAAAGTATAAGAAAAGATTTATTAGAAAGACAATGAAACTACATACTCAAGAAATACATATAAACATGCTGAAAGTTAGAGGTTTTCCCAGGAGCATAGAGACCATATTTTTATGGACTTGCTGGGGAATGATTGCATCAGATGATTAATATTCATGAGATTCCTTTGAAAAGGGTGGGGATTCCTTGATGGACAAGAAGTCATGGACCCTAAAGAGGCAGTCTTTCTAGTCTGTTCATTTATTAACAAAACGGAAATAGGTGGATACTGAGTTTTGGAGTCACTGAAGTTAGCTTTCCAGCATTTCAGATGCCACATTGGTCCTCTGCCCTGATCCTTCTTGAGAAAGATTCAGGAAGAGTCAGAAATAGGCACAATAATAGAAAGGTTTATTAGAAAAGGGAAGTTCGCACTCAGGAGTGGGTATGGGTTTACTCTACAATGAGTCCCTGGATTTGACTCTGGAGAGGTTTTACTCTCAAATGCCCAAGCTTCCAAAATGTTGTGTGAACTATGGCCCTGAAAGCCATCCATAAGGTGAGACCCTCTTCAGGTGGAGAAATTTGGGGTATATAAAAAAGAACAAGGCAAAAACAAACAAACAAGATTCCACATGCAAGAAGTGCCTGTGGGCATTCTCTAATCTATATTCAGACTAATCTATATTCATGACGTTCTGGTGAAAAGGGTGAGGTTTCCATAGTAGAGGGGAGGTCTTTCCTTCTTAAAGGAGATGTGTGTGGGGAACCAGTGCCCACCTGGCCTCAAGAAGCAACCAGAAGGAGCCCTGTTCCACCCCTCTGCAGAATGGAACCGGTGCCTACCTGACCTCAGGGACCAACTCACGGAAACTCTATACTGACCTTTCCCAACGCAGACCAGAACCAGCACCATCAGACCTCAGGACATGCAGCCCTGTGATGCCTTGACCCAGATGCAGAGATCTGGTAAGTGAGGGAGTAAGAAGAACAAGCAGCCTACTCCTCCCACTCCCCACACCCACAGCCACTTAAGCAGGCAGGCTGCACAGGGACCCAGCCTCAGCTCTCCAGAGACTGCCCCATCTACCCTGTGGCCCAACCTCAACATCACAGTGGACTGCTCCAAAGGTGCCTGCACTGAGCACCAGAAACCAGGTAAAAGAGAGAGAAGTCTTAATTTAAAACTTAATCTTAATCATATCACCTACCCAGACAAAGTCCAACAGCCTGGAGCCCCTGTGAGGACTCTGCAGGGCAGAGCTGCAATCACTTCCTGGAAAGACACAGAAGAAAAAGAAAGCCACAGTGCCAGATACAAGTGGAAAAGAAAGTCATGCCAAAATCTACGGCCCCCGCCCAAACAAAACCTGAGTCAAATCAAGAAAGATGCCAGGAGCTCCCCAGAGAGGAAATCTACTGACATTGACATTGATTGGAATAACATTATAGATAAAGAATACCACAAAACAGTTATAAAAAAAGCTGAATGAGATGCAGGAGGCACACACAACTACCCAAGGCTTAGAAGACTTCAAAAAATAAGTGACAGGATCAAAGGGGATCAAGGAGATTGAGGACATGAAGAAAGTTCTAGCAGAAATGCTGGGAATAAAAGATACAGTCATGGAATTGAAGATAAATATGGAAAGATCCATAAATAGACTTGATCTCACAGAGGAACTAATCTCAGAAATTGAAGACAAGATTACTGAGGTGACTTGTCTTCATGAAAGAAGACAAAGAAACAAGATTGAGGAAAATTAAAGAAACCCTGTGAGAAATATAAGACACCATGAGAAGAAGGATAAGGATAACAGGCATCCCAGAAAGGGGTGGGGGGGTTGGAAAAGGGAGCAGAAAACCTATTACAAGAAGTAAAAGCAAAAATGTTCAATATCTGTCACAAAAAATAACATAACCGAGAAACTTATAGATCGTCAAAATTTCTAAATGTGAAAACAGCTACTCCTTGATGTGCCCCTGTGAGATACTGGACAGTGCTACCAGAAGCAGTCCATAGACATTACAAGGACCCAGATTCAAGATATGGGGCAGGGTGGGCAACGAAGATGAATAAAGAAACAATAAAACATATACATAATAAATAAAATATAAAATAAAGTGTTTCTCTTCTCTCTGCCTGCCTGTACCTTTCCGTAAAAAAAAGACATACTCCAAGACGCATCATAGTAAAACTAGCAAAAGCCAATGATAAAGAAAATTACTCAAGGCTGCTGGAGAAAAGAGAAACATAACCTATAAAGCTCTACTCATCAGGCTATCATCAGACTTCTCAATAGAAATACTACAGGCCAAGATAGAATGCAATGATATATTCAAAATGCTAACAGACAAAAACCTATCAGCCAAAAATACTCTTACCTGCAAAATTATCATTCACATATGGTGGAAAAATGAAAGGTCTTCAATGAGAATCAAAATTTCTTGGATCTTTCCATTACCAAGCCTGCCTTTCAAGAAATGATGAAAGGGGTGCTACACCAGAGGAAATGAAACCAGTTATCAAACCCTGAGAATGGTGATAAGAAGCAAAAATAAAGAGAAAAACAAAGACAGGACCAATAAGAGAGAACGAAAAATCCACTTAAGGGGAAAGGAAAATCATGGAGTCTGTATGGACATATAGACATGATATGGTATATCAGCTCATAAGGGTATCATAGAGCAGAAAATTTAGAAACAATCCAGCTGGTAGACACAAATTCCAATCTTAAGGAGATACATAGCTGGGGAGAAGACAAAACTGAAAAGAATCAATGCCAAAAACCATCCAGTGAAAATAGCAAACAAAAACAAATGGAAAATAAAGCAACAGAGACAGAAAAAGATTTGAATAACAGCAATAAAGTCTACATTTCACTCTAAATGCGAATGGACTGAACTCACCGATCAAAAGTCACCGAGTGGCTGAATAGATTTAAAAAGAGAACCCATCAATATTATGCCTACAAGAAACTCATAAGATCCACAGACAGACATAGATTGAGAGTCAAATACAAAAATAAATCAAGGTAATGGGGATGAAAGGAAACAGGAAAAGAAATACTAATATCAGACAAGATAAACTTCCACTTAAAAAGATTAACACAAGGCAAGAATGAACACTTCATTATGGTCAAGGGAGAAATCCATCAGAAAGAAGTAACTGTCATTAATGTATATACACACCCAATGTTGGACAACCTAAATATATAAAAAAATACTGACAGAATTAAAGGTAGACCTTAACAGTAACTCAATAATAGTAGGGGACACAATACCCCACTTTTATCAATAGATAGATCATCCAGGCAGAAAATCAACAAAGAAATAAAAACCTGAAATGAAGCAACAGATCATCTGAATCTACCAGACATATATAGAGTGTTCTACCCCAACCAAAAAGAATATATATTCTTCTCAAGTGTGTAGGGAACATTCTCAGGGATATACCATATTTTGTGACAAAAAACAAGTTTCACAAAATTTAGCAAAATTGAAATTACAGACAGCATCTTCTCAGACCACAAGGGGGTGAGGCTAGAATTGAGGAAGAAGAACAAAACTGGAAGAATCACAAAAATATGGAGATTAAACAACAGGCTTCTGAACACTCCATCAGTGAAATTAAAGATGAAATCAAGAATCATCTGGAAAGAAATGAAAATGAAGAGATGAACTGTGGTAGAAAACCTTTCCCTGACCCCAATGCGAAAGTTAGCCTGCCAGGAAATTTCCATGGTACTACAGAGACTGTAGCTACATCCTGTTATGGTGATCAGGGGCAAGCAAGCATAGCCTCCCTACCCTGCAGCTGTCCATAACTGATAAGAGCTGCCAGTAGAAACCACACGTAGCCAAGGAAACGAATCATTACGTCAGAGTATAAAAAGAAATCCCCTAGACCCCCCGCTACTCAGCTTTGGGTAATAATACCCCTGAGCCAGCACCAGAGCTTCCAATAAAGTGCTGTTTCACTCCAATAAAGTGCTGTTTCACTACCTTTGAGTGCCCAGTTGTCAATCTTCTCACCATCTGGAGGGAAGTTTGCCATAACAGAACTACCAGAGCATGTGTGATGCATAAAAAGAAGTTCTGAGAGGAAAGATTATAGCCATACAAATGCACATCAGACACCAAGAGTCTGCCGAAGTTAAATATCTAACCACACACCCGAAGGAACTAGAAGGGAAGAACAATCAAAGCCAAAACTCAGTTGAAGGAAGTAATAAAAAGGTGCAGTAGAAATAAGTGGAATTAAAACAAAAGACCTACCCAAAAGATCAAGGAAACCATGAGCTGCTTCTTTGAAAAACTGAACAAAATTGATATAAAGAGGAAAAAAACCTAAAAACAAGAATAGTGAATGAAAGACATGAGATTATAATGGACATCACAGAAATACAAAGGCTCATGAGACATTATTATGAGCACCTATATGCTAACAAATTTATGAATCATGAAGAAATGGATAGATTTCTAGAATACTATAGCCTCCCAAAACTAAATGAGGAAATGGCAGATAACTTGAACAAAACAATCACAAGCACAAAATTGAAGCACTACCTTCTAAACACCTTCCAAAAATAAGGGCCCAGGACCAGACAGTTTCACCTGCAAGTTCTATCATTCAAAGAACTAATCCCCATTCTCCATCAACTCATTCAGAAAACTGAGGAGGGAAAAATCCCAAGTATATTCTATGAGACTAATATTACCCTGATCCCAAAACCAAAGTCATCACCAAGACAGAAAATTCTAGACCAATATCACTGATGAATGTAGACGTCAAAATCCTAGCAAACCAAATTCAACAGGACATTAAGAAAATAATACACTATGATCAAGTGGGACTTACTGCAGGGATTCAAGGATGGTTCAACATATGCAAATAAATGTAATACACCACATCAATAAAGAAAGATCAAAAATCATATTATCATCTCAATGGATGCAGAAAAAGCATGAGAAGATTCAATGCTCATTCATGATAAAAACAAAAAACAAAAAACAAAAAACGTTGACTAAATAGGAATAAGAGACTCGAACATCAACATAGTAAAAGCAGTACATGACAAACCTACAGCGAACATCATACTCCATGGTGTAAAGCCTACCCCCTAAGACATGGAACAAGACAAGTATGCTCCATCTCACCACTACTGTTCAACATAGTTCTAGAAATCTTGGTCAGAGCAATTAAGCACTGAAAGAATATTAAAGGAATTCAACTTGGGAAAGACAAAAATAAAACGATATCACTATATTTTATATATCATATGGCATTATAGCTAGAAAATCCCAAAGGATCCACCAAAAACTACTAGAAATAATAAATGAATACAGTAAAGTGACAAGACATAAAATCAACACACAAAAGTCAGAAGCATTCCTATATAGAAACGATGAAGTAGAGGAAAATGAAATTAGAAGGCAATCCCAATTCACAATTGCAGGGAAAAAAAAGATAAAATACTTAGGAATAACCTTAACAAGGAGATAAAAATACCTCTATAATGAAAACTATAAGAATTTTACAAAGAAATATAAAAGATACAAAGAGATGTAAAAACCTTCCATGTGCATGGATTGGAAGAATTAACATGGTGAAAATGGTCATTCTCCTCAGGGCAATACACAGATTTAATTCAATTCCCATAAAAATCACAGAGACTCTCTTCAAGGAAACAGAACAAACAATACTGAAGTTTGTATGCAACCACTAAAGGCTTGGCTAGTCAAAAGTAATCCTCAGAAAAAAAGAACAGAGGAGGTATCACACTCCCTCACTTTATATACTGCATTAGAGTCGTCATCATCATCAAAACAGTATGGTATTAGAACAAAAACAGGCACACAGACCAGTGGAATAAAAGTGAGAGCCCAGAAATAAAGTCATGTCTATATGGTCAATTAAATTACGACAAAGAAATCAAGAGTAGACAATGGAGGAGGGAAAGTATTCAATAAATGGTGTTGGGAAAACTGAATAGACACTTGTAAGAAAATGAAACTACTTTACACTTTACTTCTATATATAAGAGTTAACTCCAAATGGATCAAAGGCATGGACATAAGACAACAAATCATAAAATACATGGAGGAAAAAGCAGAAAGACACTTTATGACATCAATATCAAAGATGCCTTTGGGGAAGGAACACCTATAGCAAAAGAAACCAAAGTAAAGCTTAACAATTGGGACTACCTCAAAGTAAAAAGTTTCTGTACAGTGAAAGAATATACCACTAAAACAAAAAAAGCAATCCACAGAATGGGAAATGATATTCACACAACATATATCAGACAAATTATTAATCTCCAAAATATCTAAGGGGCTCATCCACGTCAATAACAACATTTGAAAAGTGTAAATAAAAACCACTTCGCATAAGTAGGAATGGCCTGTTTCAAAAAGAACTAGTAACAAGTGTTGGAAAGGCTGTGGAGAAAAGGGAACTCTACACTGTTGGTGGAAATGTATATTAGTGCAACCTCTTTGGAAAAACATACTCTGAGAACACCAAAATTCTAATCAGAAAAACTATCTGCACACCTATGTTCATAGTGATGAAGGAGAGCACAGGGAAAGGGGGTGGGCACTCCTTAAAAACTTATAAGGCAGGATTGCAGATGTATCAGCAGGTTATTAATTAAATGACCAGGCCTATGTCATACTAAAAGTAAGCAAGCATAGTGGGGGTGAGTTTTCAGAAAATACCCTTCCTTGGCAATTGGGTCCTAAGTCATGCCCCCTAACAAATCCCAATGTTAATGCCAGGCATGCGGGGTTTCCTTCCCTATTGGCAAAGGCCAAGACCCTAGCAGCTCCCATGAGAACTCCCAGAGGGCTGGCAGTGACTCATGGTCACATCCCTGGCTACATCCAGGAAGGGAGAAGTTTCATCCCCTGAGTATAAATGAGATTCCATTTTGCCTGTATTTCTTCTTTCTTCTGTAGCCTTCGGACCCTCAGAGAACTAAGCCTCTCTGTTCCGTTTCTAATAAATGAACCCCATGGTGCTGGCCATCAGGCATCTCTGTGAATTCTTTCTGCACAAATTCCACGCCTCATTGGTGCCTAAGTACACGCACGTCAGTAGCAGCACAGTTCGCAATAGCCAAGACATGGAAACAACTTCAATGTCCATCAACAGATGACTGGACAAAGAAAGCTGTGGTCCAAAATATTCTCGAGGGAATTTCATGCAGCTGGAAAAAAAGAGTGAAATCATGCCATTTGCAACAAACCTGGATGGAACTGGAGGGGATGTTGTTCATTGAAATAAGTCAGAAATTAAAAAAGAGAAGTACAGGATCATTTCACTCGTTTGCGGAAGATAATGAAACAAATGAGCAAACCCCAAACAAAACCCTCACAGAACACAAGACTGTGGCTGGGTGGGAGGTGGGAGGGAATGAGAAGGACAGGGAGAGCTAGTAGGCAAGAAGGTGGTAAAGGACATGAGGACTCTGGTGGTGGGTGTGGTGTGAAATACACACAGACGGAGGAGCGATTTCAATATCCTAAAATGTATACAGCAGTGAAAACAAAGAAAGAATAAAGTGATTTTTTTCAAAAGGAGATGCATGGAATTTCCCCTTCCAGTTGCTGA
>RJWH01008025.1:12963-34351 GCA_004363575.1 Solenodon paradoxus | reverse complement strand
GTGAGTGGCTCTGAGGGCTGTGGAGGGGTGGCCCTGCCACACCAGGAACAGTGACATCCGGGCTGGTCTTTGGAAGAGCCACTGAGATCTGCCACAAAATCTCGTCCGAGAACTCGGGTCCACTAGGGTGTCTCTCTGCTCTGCATGCCGATAACAGTCCTCTCTGTGCCACCGTCCAGTGCGGACAGCAGCGTCCAGGCGAGCCCGACGCCCCTCTGCCAGGCTCTGCAAAAGGCCGGTTGACGTCTCCCCCCGGGGCGGCTCATGGATCGGGTCAGTGTCTGGCTCTCACAGAGCCTGTGCTTGGCTTCTGCACAGGGCAGCTGCCTTCAAATCTTTCATTTCTTCTGAAACAGGAGCCTGCTTTTAATTTCGCACCGAGTCCTGCAAATTATCTCACTGCTTCTGGTCCCATCTTTACCCCTCACTCCAGGGAAGATGCCCAGATGTGAACTTTATCGTTTCTCGGACACTTGACATAATTTTGGTGAAGATTTCATTGCGTTTTGCGGCCTAACCGTTCCCTCACATTATGGCTGCTCCCCTGCCCCAGGAATAAAGTTTCCGGCTACAAAGCAGGTCCTTGTAAGACATTCTTTTTATTAAGAGAGACAGTCTTGTCAATGAAGTCTCCGATGCGGCTCCCTGTGGATGAGAGAATGGTTATTCCCATTAAGAAGAGCTTCTTGTTTTTAGAAAATGATTCCCTAGGAAATTCCTTTAAATAGCCAGCTTTCCTAATACATTTTTAATGTCTTCCGACATATTAAAAAATATTTACACGTGGTCTCCTCGGGTCTGTTCGTTTAACCAGCCTGCGCCAGCCCCAGTCCGCAGCCTGGAAGGATCGGCAGCTGGGGACGTGGGGTCCCTCCTGGGAGGAGCTGCGTCCCCCGTGAGCCCAGGGAGTGTGCGGCGGGGCGCCCCAAAGCTGGGCAGATGCTTGACTGCAGAGAGAAGTGGGGGTGGGGTTGCAGGGGGGCCGTGTGACAAGGTCAAGGCGTGAAAGTGAGCAGGAACTGGGCCCAGGGCAGTGGGGGCAGAGGGAGCAGGGAGTGTCTCCAGGCTGTGTTCTAAGAAGGCAGTTTGTGCGGCTCTGAGCTGTGAGGGGCCTGCCGACCGAGGTGTGGGCACTAGGAGAGGGTCGGGTCCAAAACCACCTTGGGGGCCACAGACAGCCTCTGAGGTATGACACTAGGGTGAGGCGGGGCAGTTGAGAACAGCCAGCTGGGTCTAAGCCACCTGGCACTGGTGGGCTTCTTGGTGTTTATTCGTCTGGAAGTTTCTAACAGGGGCAAAGGAGGGGTGAGGTGGGAAGGGCTGCGCGGGAGGAAAATAAAGAGAAAAGAGTTAAAGGTGGGGGAAGGGGTAGTCTGGTGGTAAAAGGGAGAAACTGAGGCAGATGGACTGGAATGGGGGAGGTGGAGGAGTCGGATGCGGGGTGGGTGGCGGGCGGGCAAGGAGGTCACTTCAGACCCAGGGAAGGCTGAGCGGAGACCCAGACCCGGGGGAGGATGGCGACACGAAAGCTGCGGGGCGCGTGGGGGTAGTTTGAGCAGCCAGTGTGTCCAGAACACGGTGCCCTCCTCCCCACCCAGCCGGGAGGACGCTGATGCTCACGACGCGTCCCAGGTGGTACACAACGCGGGGGCCCAGGGTGGCTGTGGCCCAGAAGAGGCGCGACGGGCTCATTTTACAGACAGGAGCCTGAGCTGGGGACAAGGAAAGGAGGGGTCTATGTCACACAGCAAGGCAGGTGCCAGGACAGGCGTGAGCACCCAGCTTGGCCAGTCCTCTCTGTCCGGCCATGTCCCACAGTCGGATGAGGTTCTGCCAGCCCCTCCGACCTGCCGGGACCCTCTGCAGATGCCCTTCCACCTGAGTCTCACCTGGAGAGGGGCGTGAGCCCCTAGGGCTGCACCTCCCTGCCGGGCACTGATGATGATGGAAGGGCCACTGTGCGGGGGGCTGCCTTCTGTGCAGGGTCCAGACTAGCCCAGGGTGACTGTGCCCTGGCCTCAGGATGGACTGGCCACTCCTCTCTCAGTGCGAATGACAAAGGAGGGCAGGAAGGTGCCAGATGCACAGACCAGGTCCCAGGGACGCTGTGTCTCCTGCACATGGGAGCATTCTCTCCGCTCTCGGGCGGCTCCAGGTCAGGGAGACCCAGGCAGAGCCGCCACGCGGGTCCTGGTGGACCCAGCACCTGAGGCCGCAGGGAAACCAGCATCTAAAGAGCGTCCAGGATCAAGGCCGCTTCGGGCGTGCCGGGGGCACCCAGTCCCACGGAGGTGTGCTTCCTGTCTGGGCTCCTGTAGAACCCGGGCAGGTGGGGGACCTCACGTCTGCTCAGCTGAGCTCCCAGGGCCGGGCAGGGTGGAGGGCTCACAGGTGCTGGGGATACAAAGCCGTGTGGGGCGGGGCCTCGGGAACGTCCCACCCTGCAGCCGGTGGACTGGGGTTCAAGGAGAATTCCCTGTCTGCAGGAGACTGGCTTTGACAGCTGTGGGGCTCAGCAGCCCACTCCCTGCCAAAGGGACACGGAGCTAACATGTGGACGTGTCTCTACAGTTGCCAGGCCCCCGCCCCTTCGTCTCAACGTGGACACAGGACCGGAGGTTTGGCGCCTGCCCAGGTCCCCTGGGGCAGAGGATGTGAGGGCCTGTGACTAGGTGAGGCCTGGGAACTTGGGAGGGGCTCCTCGGTGGCCGGGCTGCACAACAGCTCCCTTCCAGGGGGTGCCGGAGCCCAGACTCCCGGGCAGAAAGGCCTGATCACCCAGACCCAGCTCACAGGAGGGTCGAGAGCTTTTACGTCAGTGAGGGTGCTGCTATGTTTGGAGTCTTGGCTTCCAGAACTTTCCATTTCATCCCTCACTAGGTTGGTGTGTGGGACAGGCTGTGGTCATCACCCCCTTCAGAGGCGAGAGGGTGTCGGGACCTCTAGCGGTCAGTTCACAGGCCCCCACCCCCAGTACAGGCCCCGGACCCACCAGGCAAGTCGCCTCCCAGGGCCCTCACCTCCTGCAGCGAGGCCGCTGAACGCAGCCCCGCGTGGCGTCCGGCTGTGTGACCTTGGGCCGTGACCTCTCTGAGCCTCTGTTTCATTGACTGTCCAACTTGGTGGAGGCTGTCGGGAGCCATGAGGGCCGCAAGCCCCAGGCCCAGCGCCTGGCAGGCGGGCGGCAGTCCGTTCACAGCTGTTAGGGTGGATGTCTGCAAAGGCAGCACCTGACGTGAGGCTCTCGGACGTGTCTCGGGGCTTTAAACGGTTTCTGCTCCTCACTCCAGCCTCCTTCTCTGGTCCTGCCTGCTCCTCACCGCCCCCTCCTTGGCCCTCCCTGTCTGCCTTTCATGCGTCTACTTGGAATGACATCTTGTCAACTTGTAAGTCAAGCTGCCTTGCTTCAGGAAAGCAGATAGAATCCAGCCACTACAATGCGGGTGGAGAAGAGAAGCCAGGTGTCCCCAGGGAGTGGCAGGGAGACTACGGGCATCTCCATGGGAGCCCTCCAGTCTCCTGTCCGCCCTCTGTTTCTGGGGGATCTGCGGCCACGACTGGTGCGGATGGGTAAGCATTAAAGCGGTGGGCAGTGAGAGGTGACAGACGTGGCTCAGGGGACTCCTGCCTCGATGGGCCTGCAAAGACCAGAACAGGAGACGTGATTCGTGAGTCGCCACATCCAGCAGAAGTGGCCCTGGTGAGAGAAAGCTCTGGAGTGTGTGGCCTGGCCCGCTAGGGTGCTTGGAGGACAGCATGGTGGGTTGTACGCGGGTGGCCACGGGCGAGGCTGGACTCGGGGCTGCACCCGGGTCTGCCCTCCTGTCTTCTCAGCGCCAGACTTCAGCTAAAGCAGCTGAGCTCGATCTCAGGGGTCGGGGCTTCTCCTGTGAACTAGAAATAGGTCCTCTGTCTGCACCAGGCACTTTTTGGTGAAACTGAACAAGAAAGGGTGTTTTTTTAATTTTTGTTTTTTCAGGAAATTTAACACTTATTAAATACTACTATTGATGTTAAAAATTTATTCCAATAATGTCTTTTATAGAATTTGTCAGGATCCAGTCTAATGAATTTACTGTGGGTTTTTTTTTTCTGGTTTGTTGGCTTGTTTGTTTCTACACATTAAAATAAACTCATATGTACAGGTCCCCCATCCCTGTATCTCTGTCCACACACCCTGCCCTCCACCACCTCACCAAATGTCTTCACCAGGGTCCAGTGGGCCCCACCCTGTCTCCACTCCCCACCCTCCCATCCCCTCCCCTAATGGCAACCTCAGTTCTGCTGCCAGTGACCAAGGGTTGGTTTTGTTTTGTCTGTTCCTTTGTTTTGTCTGCTCACAGTCCACCTGTGAGTGAGGCCATCAGGTATCTGTCTTTCTTCTTTTGACTCATCTCACTCAGTATCATCTCCTCTAGATCCCAAGGAGGGGTGTTAAAGTCTGCCTTCCTGCCTGCCTGCCTCCCTCCCTTCATTGTGAGCAGGAGTGAAGGGGAGCAGAAAGAGGAGGAAGAAGCGCTTTATTCTATTTCATCGTCATCTTGGCCCCTTGGCCCGGGTCTGAACCTGGGCCCTTGGAAGGTATGTAGACTGTCCGGTGACTTTACGCACTAGGCCACCAGGGTGTGCCAAATATTTCCTAAAGTATCACAACGCCGTGCGAGGCGTCATCTGGTATGTGGGTTGAGGGCTCCCCGCCTCCGTCAGGGCTGATGGCCGGGGAAGGGGTCCCACCTGTACCCGGTGGGCACGTCATCATCGGAGAACTCTGCCCACTGGCTGTTTTCTGGGGAATGTGTACAATGGGCTCATCTCCACGTTTGGCTTCCTCCCTCCTCTTGATACGTGTCGTCATGTCCAGCGTCGTACGGAGAATATTAAGCATCAGAAAGGACTCTAAATAACTTAAGAGCAACCGAGTATCTCTGTTCTCATTTCTTTTCGTACATGACAGGTCCTCCTTCTGTACTGCATAAAGCGTCGGGACGGTCTTCTCCTGCTCCTTTCGAGAAAGGGAGAAAACAGCCTGTCGTGGGACTCCCGTTTGGAACGGCCCATCTTGTGCTTCGGGACTGTCCCCAGAAGGGGGCTTTGATGCCAGGTTTGTCTTGGAAGCAGTTTTTAAATGGTTTCATTTAGTTGGTCATTTGATTGTCCCCCATCCCTGGGTGCAAACCTGGGTCCCTGGGATACATGGGGACTCGTTTACCTAATGTCACTCGGATGTCAGTTTTAACAAGAGTTACGCAGTGGGAGGTTCTGAGCCTCACAGGAGAGACCTGAAGAGACCTCCCTGGCCTGCGGTCGTGGGCGGCGGAGAGGTGTCGGGCTGGAGGGCGTGCACCCGCCGGGCCCGACCTCACGGCAGTGGCCATTGCCTTGGACGAGGTGAGCGGCCTCTGTGCACGTGGGGGTGACTGTGTCTGCCTGGCTGCCCCGTGTCATCAGGGAATGGGCATGATTCCCTCAGGACAACACCCACACAGGACAGGAGCTCAGTAAACGGGTTTGCATCCTAATCCCACACCTCTTCCGACGCAGAATCCCATCACAGCACCCGACCGCGTTATAACGCCTCGGGTCTTGCCTCGGCGCTGGTCGTCTGGGACTGTCCCTGACTAACCGCCGACGGAACGCTGCTCTCACGCTTCCGGAGGCCGGAATCCCAGCTCGCGGTGTCTGCAGGGCTGTGCTCCCTGGAGGCCCCGGGGAGGGTCCTTCCCGTCTCTTCACCTCCGGGGGCTCCGTGGTGGGGGGCTGCGTCCCTCCTGTCTCTGCCTCCGTCTTCTCGTGGCCGCGGGCTACGAGGTCAGTTTAGTGAAACATAGATTAGAAGCCACTCAACCGCGCAGCCACGTTCTCACAAACTCCTGTCGTCTGAGCGCTCGTCCACGCCGGTGGGTCCTGGGTTTCCAGTGTGACCCCTTGTTCCTGTGGGTCGAGGTCATCGCGGCAGCAGGGAAGCCTCTGCTCTGGGGGAAAACCGCAGGGAGGGAGTGGGGTCGCTGGCGTCCTTCCCTGTGGCAGAGTGTGGTGAACACCTTACCCCGACCCCAACGCCAAAGTTAGTCTGCCAGGAACTCCCCCCGGTGCGACGGAGGCTGTAGCTACGTCCTGTATCGTGACCAAGGACGAGCAAGCATCCCTCCCTGCTCTGCAGCTGTGCGTAACGGGTAAGAGCTGCCAGTGGAACACACGGCGCCAAGGAGATGAATCTTTTCCTCGGAGTATAAAAGGAGCTCCCCTAGGCCCCCCGTTGCTCAGCTTTGGGTAACGCTACCCCCGAGCCAGCACCGGTGCTTGCAAGAAAATGCTGTTTTCTCAGCCTTTCCAGTGCCCGCTGGTCAGTCTTCTCGCCGCCTGGAGGCTTTGTCATAACAAGAGGAACGAAGGGCGCATCCCTGTTGTCACGTGGAGGCCCCGGGCTCTCTGACTGTGGCTGGCGTTGCAGGCACTCGGCTCCTCGGGGCAGCGCTCGCTGGTGGGGACATCTGGGAAGGTGAGGAGGCCCAATGCAAGTGGACCAGCTGGCAGCTGCCTGCAAAGCGGTGCTGAGGGCTTGCAGATCGAGTTCGGACATAGCTGGGAAGAAGCTGAGGCTGACTTCTCACGTCTGCCTCTGGCCGGGCATGGGACACACATGCCATGTCGATGCCTCTGTTGAGGGAGGAGGGTGGGCCTGGGGTAAAAGCTTCCTCTGGCCACTGATTTGAGCTATGATGGACACTCTCTGAGCCATCCCTTCTTTATCCGTCGGAGAGAATGGGCATTGAACTTGGAGAGTTTAATTGGATTAACCTGGCAGGGTCTCCCAATGCCAGCTTTTGCCTGGAGCTTGCGCGCACGCTGGGGGCCAGGGGCTAGAAGATGCCTCCCCGCCTCTCCAGACACAGCAAGCTTTTCTTGTTTTGACTTGAGGATAGGACACGTCATCTGGGCAGGGGACTCAGAACTGGGCAGGGCTGAGCGAGGGAAGGTGACTGGTCCCCGAGGTCAGCTTCCAGGCTCCTCCTTGCTTTTCCCACCTGGGTTCTGCACACCGGCAGCCACGAGCCAGCATGTACTGAAGGCCCGCTGAATACACCCCCAGGTGAACTCACGTGGAGGACCCGAGGAGCAGAGTCTGGAGAACACACCGCCTGGCAGGGACGGACCATGGAGCAGAGGGCTTCCTCTGAATTTGGTTCTTGCTTCCAGGTGGCCAAGTGACACAGTCCAAGTCAGTCACTGCAGTCACCCCAGCAAGAGAAGAGGCGCTGTTTCTATTCTCTCCGCCTCAAGCTCCTGCCAGGTATGGACCCTGAGACTCTTTACAACAGTTGCCAGTTCTGCGCTCAACCCTGAGGACACACCGCACCTCTGATCCAGCTCTTCACTGGGGTAGCGAGGTGTCTCTGCGTGCAGGGCTTGGGGACGGACGTGGGCACGACGCTGTCCTTAAGTCCAGGGAGCTTCTTGTGGTAGGGCAGACAGACAGACAGGCAGACACGCACCCAGACGATGGTGCACGGTCAGGAAAACGAAGCTGAGGATGGGGCCCCACGGGGAAGAGTTCGTCATCCTGGGAAATGGTCAGGCTGACAAGCGCTGAACTGGATGGGATGCGGTACCCAGGCCCTTAGAGGGACCATGGGTCCGACTTGGGCAGCCACAACTCCCAGGACCCAGGGTAGACCCCAGATTCTGCTTTAACAGGCCTGGGGGCTGCTGCGTACCTGCCCACTTCCTCCACGAGGGCCTGGATTCAGGCCTCCCCACCCTGCCCCAGGTGCCTCTCTTTCTTGCATCGTTCCTTGACCATCATCTGGGCTTCCTCCCTCCACCCCACCTTCCACATCCTGGGCATGGGCACCTGCACTGCCTTCCATCACAGCCAGAACCAAATTTGAGGTCTTCCACCAGCACCTGTCAGCCCTGGTGGTCTCTCTGATGTCATCTCCCACACCTGCTCCACCTGCTCTCCCTCCATGGGGCTCTTGCAGCTCCTGCCCCAGGGCCTTTGCACAGGCTATGCCTCTAACTGTACTGCCTGCCCCTGCTTTTTACCTGGCTGCCTCCTCCCGCCATCTAGGCCTCAGCTGATATGCTGTCTCTTCAAAGAGCCTCTGATCTTCTTTGCAGAAATGTTACTCTCACCCCATACTGTCCCTGCTGGGTTATCCCACATAGAGTCTGCTGTGGACTGATTTGTGTCCCCCAGATTCATCTGCTGAAGCTCAACCACCAATGTGGCTCATTGGAGATGGGTACATTGGGCGTAACTAAGGTGAAATGAGACCATCATTGTGGGGGCCCAATCCGATAGGCTCGGTGGCCTTCTAAGAGGCATACTCGCCGAGGAAGGTGGGACCCAGCAGAAAGGCGACTTCTGCAAGCCAGGCAGGGAGCCCTCCCCAGGCCCAGGGTTCTCCAGCACCTCGACGGTGGAATGCCCAGCCTCCCCTGAGAACTAGGGGAGCAAACGTCTACTGTTCAAACCCCGCCTTTTGAGATATTTTGCTATGGGTTGCTGAGAGAGGCTCCCCCATCCCTCCTGCTCCATGTCTGTTCTGTGCTCAGTTCTTATCCCGAAGTGCGTGCCTGGAGCCAGGGCCTTGTTCTCATGGTGGAAGCTGTGTGCCCGGCGCCTGGACAGGGCACTGACTCCTGGCGGGCACTATGGCGCAAACCTCGGTGACTCGGTCAAGCGTTGGGACGCCACACCTGTCTCCAGTTCCAGGCGAGTGGAGGTGACTGCAGCCTCACAGAGGAGGGGCCTTTATGCTGGACCCCAAGCCCTGCTAGTGGAAGCACCACAGACTGAGGCATGCAGTGGGGAGTCACGGGGGCGTGGGGGACCAGAGGACAGCTGCTGACTGGGCGGCGGGGAGCCAGGCCGGGTCTCCACCTGCTGTGCCCTCCATGGTGGGCATGAATTCTGCCAGCCAGCCTGGGAACCTTGAAAGAAAGATCCGAAGCATTTGTTCTTTTTAATTAATGAATGGATTGGTTAAGTTTTAAAGGACAGGTGCAGGCGGGAATGAAGGTGAGTAGGCAGGCGGGAAGAAAGGAGGAAGCATTTTTATTTAAGTGATTCATCTGGTTGTCACTGTCCCCCGCCCCCTCACCCCATGCACCGGTCCGGGTCATGAACCCGAGTCCTAGGGTGACGAGGACTGTCCCGGCCGGAAGTGACAGACCCACCGCTCCTCCTCTGTCGGGGCACTCCAGCAGCTCTCCACTCCGGCATCTTGCCGGTTTGCTGGGCGTGGGCTCAGCATTACCGTTTAGCATCTCAGGTGGTGAAAGTGGGCCCCAAGTGAGGCGCTGCGCCCAGATCCGGGCCGGACACCCCTTCTCCTCCCGCTTCCGGTAGCGTTTTTTCTCTTCCTTCTGATTTTCTTTCTTAACTCTTGTTGGGAGGAAGGTGAGAGGGAGGCACTGGGGGCTCCTGAGCACAGGCCACCAGCATGCTGAGGACACCCGTCTGCACGGGACTCAGGGACGTGGGGACACAGGGACACGGGGGTAAGGACATCAAGAGGCGTCACTGCCTGGACCCTGGGCAGCTCCCCACGCCCATCGACAGAACAGGGCGGAGGGCACAAAGGTCAGCATCTTAGCTCCAGTCACAGACAAAATGCCACAGGGACATACAGGTCATGGACGGTCACCTGTGTTGGCATTCACCGGGCCAGGGCTCTGTGTCCCGAGGTTGCTGTGACCAGTGACCACAACGGGGCAGCATCAAGCAGCAGACATCTGCTCTCTGGGCGTCCTCAGCCAGAAGCTCGGGACAAAGCGGGAGGCTGGTTCTGTCTGCAAACTCCCAGGGTGACGGTGCCAGGCCCCTCGGCATCTGTGTCAGCAGCAGTCCTTAGCGGTGGACGCGTCACGCCAGCTCCACCCCGTCCTCACACGGCCTTCTCCCCACGTGCTCTGTACCCACATTCCCCTACCACGTGAGGTCTCCTGTCATTGCGTGGGCCCCCAGTCCTTCCCGGTCGGTCATGTCTGCAAGGACTCACCCTCAGGAGGCTCGGGGTCAGGGCTGGAGCACCACCCGCTCCACGCCGAGCGCCAGGGAGGGAGGTTAAAAGGCATCATCCTCCCAACAGCCCACGGGGTCAGGGCTCTACAGTCCCCACTGGGAAGCCAGGGAAACTGAGGCACAGAGGCGCAATCACTATCTCAGGTGGGGGCCCTGACGACCCCTCTCCTGTGCCTCCAGGCAGACCTGCAGTCACGCGTGGCAAACACGGTCATCTCCCCCAACCCGCCATCTGGAGGCCTCAGTTAGCCGGGGAACTAATCTGGACAGGCAACTCTTCTCTTTGGAGACTGTTCACTGGCTCACCTGAATTCAGTTCCGATGAAGGTGACGTGGGGAGAGAGGGCAGCGCCGGGGAGGACAGCGCGGGAGATGCCCCCGCGGGGCCTGTGGACGTGCGCTTGCAGGCTGAACTCTCACGCCGTCCCGTCTGGCCTCGGGCCACCCTGCGCGTCACCACAGAACCTGTTGTCAGCGAGAACTACGCACGGAGAACCGGGACAGTGTGACGTGCGGACATCCTTGTGCAGGACACCCCGACCTTTAGCAAATGTCCAGAAAGCGTCCGTAAGGAGGCAGATCACTGCCCAGCTCCGTCTCCACAGACACCTCCTCTTTCCCTGGAGTCTTTCCTTTCCTGTTTTACTCTTATTTTTTTAAATGGATGATTTTTTTTTTTAAAGGAAAGGTGCAGGCAGGAATGAAGGCAAGCAGGCAGGTAGGAAGAGAGAGGAGGAAGTAGCAGCTTATTTTTATTTAGCTGTTATCTTGCTGGTCCCCACCACCGCCCTGGCCCCAGGATGTGACCTAGGGTCTTGGGAAGTAGGTGGACAGTGCTTGGCAGGAGATGGCGGACCTAATTACCACTCCACCAGGGCGTGCCTCTTTGCTTTGTTCTTGCTTGTAAATAAACTTACCTCGTGTGCCGACCACTGAATTCTCTCTCAGAGAAAACCAAGCTGCACCACTATAACGGAGTGAGTCAACTTTTAAAGGTTAGATTTAAAAACTCGGCTTTTTCTGTCACCCAGGGAGGCTCTGGTGAAGGCTCAGGGTCACGCCTCGCCCACACAGGAGTCTCTTCTATAAAAGGCACACAGCTTTGTTTGATGCCTGTTGGGGACCTTTTTCTGCACTGGGTGGAGTCCGAGCACAGGGCTGGGGATGCTGTCGAGGCCATCAGTCCTGCAGCCCCGAGATTCAGGACTCTGGGGAGCTGGGTGGGCCTGGAAGAAAGACTCTGGGATGAGAGGTACCTGCAGCTGTGCGTTTGCAACACAGTTCCCGCCCTTGTTCCGATCACACTGTGGAACGAGAGTTGGCTGTGCTGAGAGCAGAAACGTCACAGTCCCAGAGAGGACATCATTGTCTGTGGGTTCAAGTTGGGTATCTAATGACAAACGACAAGTTTACATGACTTTCTAAATTTTAGCAAGTTTTTTTACCGCCAAGGTGAACGTCTGTTTCCCTAGGGGAGCACAGGTGCGCGGAGCGTGCACACACACGCCTGCAGGTGTGCAGCCCCGAGCCTCCGAGGGCCCTCCCCGGAGAGGAGTGAATGCCAAGCCAGCGGCCGGATCAGATGTCGCAGACTCGGGGATCATTCGCGGTGACACAGCTGCCACCATAGCGGTCACCTCAACTTCTCTAGCACCCACGCTTCGCAGACACTAAGGACGGGGAAAGGGCCCGGAGGGGTAGACCACGCCCGCCCGCGTCTGCCCCCTGGTTTAGCTTGTGGTAGGTCCAGTGTCCACATCGCTGCCACCTTATCTTGGACAGAATGACCCTCAGGGGCAGAGGGCCTCCTTTTGTTGCTTTGTTTGAGTAGAGCTGAGATGTCACAGCTACTGGGGGGGGGGGTCTGTCCTTGGATAAGCGATTATTCTGTGCCCATGACAGGCAGAAAGCCACACCTTTGCTCACTCACCTTTCTCATTCCTCCCTGATTGACAAACCTTGAATGATCTTTTAATCCCCAATAAATAAGTAATTATTGCAATTAACTCTAGTTTCTGGTCCTCTCAGTGTCATAATGACAATGCCCACTTCATGATTATAAACCGTATTAATAACTCCTAATTCCAGGACTACAGTTCTCAACAGGAGTTGCCCAGGGGCAGCTAAAAGATTTTCAGCCAAGTCCTCCCCAGAGGGTGATAAAACTGGGGCGAGAGGCCTGGACTCCAGCCTCCAGCCTCCAGGGGCATGGCGTGCAGGCCTCTGACAGGAGTTTGCAAACCCATCAAAGCTTCGGGCTACGACACCAGGCTTAGATCCAGACTGGTCAAATGTGCTTCCTTAGCTACGCCGCCCAATGTATGCTGGCCTCAGTTTCCTCATCTCTACAATGGGTTAATAACCTGTCTCATAGGGTCCTTTAAAGGATTAAAATGAGAAACATGGAAAACCCTGAGCTTAATGCCTGGCATTTAACAGACACTCATTCAATACATACAGTATAATTTATTACAACTCAAAATGACTGCACTCGGTGGTACCTACCAGATGCTCTTTAATTCGAAGCTGCAAGCTCTGACGTGCAGGAGGGAGGTGAGCAGGGAGGTGAGGGCAGAGAGGTGAGGGTAGGGAGGTGAGGGCAGGGAGGTGAGGGCAGGGCACAGGAACCAGACCTTCTCTGCTTAGTTGCTCTGGCTCTCGGCTTGCTAACACAGGCGAAGAATAAAAGGGATTTTTTTTTTTTTTTTCCCGAAAGTCCTTGAAACTTTCAATGAACTACAGGAAAAAATATGTGCTGAATATGTGAATGAATAATTGAAGTCTGCTTTCTATGCCTGTGAGCACAGGCTGTAGGAGGAAGAGCTGGCAGGACTGCAGACAATGGAATATCGGGGTTGAAGACGGTGCTTCCGCCCAACCCTCCCCCCAACCCCCCCTCCCCCCAACCCCCACCCCCCCACCTCCACCCCCTGACCTGGGAAGATCTTGCAGGAGAGGGAGGAGGGTCTGGTCAGGATGCGGAAGACAAGAATAAGTCCAAACTCAGCCCTTCCGCAGGTAAGGAGATTCAGGACTTGGAGAAGGAATTTCACGAACAGAGACAGGGCTGTGCTCATGCCTTGGGGGGGGGGGTGGGGGGGGGCCCTAACCACACAGTGACTCTGAATCACAGATGCCTACAGACTCAGTGCTGGAGCTGGACTCCCAAGTGGAGGGGTCGCGGGGCTGGCTCCGGGAGGGAATCTGCTCCTGGCCATCTCTGAGTGCCCAGTGCTCCCAGCAGAGCCAGGAGTCCTCCACCTCTGTCCATCTACCTTCACAGGGCAGGCCCTCCCCGTGTCTGCGTCTCCGAGCTGCTCCTTTCATCAGGACACCAGCCCTTTCCAGAATGACCTCATCTTAAATGTGATCGCACCTGCAAATCCCTATTTCTGAACATGGTCACATTCTGAGGTCAGGAGAAGGAGGTGCATTTGGAGAAACTAGGTTCATTCCCACACACGGGGACCAAGGGAGACAGATGACCACCAGCCTCACGTACCCTTGGCCACCTGCCCACGCATGGGACCTGGCCACGTGTGGTCCACAGTGGCCCCGTCGAAGCCTGGGGGAGGCCAGGGTCTTGCCACTCACTCTGCTCCCATCTCCCGTCCTGCCTGCTCCACCCCTGCTCCAGCTCCAGTCATCAGATCAGAAACCTGACGCCCCCTGCCCCTCGCTCCTCCACGTCACCTGTCAAGCCCTGTCACTTTCACAGTCCTGCCCACACACTGCATCTTGGGTCACTATGGGGGATGACAGTTGCTGGAATCGGGGTCACAACCTCTCGGTCTAGGGGTGTCAGTGGCTGCTAATGATTGGCAGGTCCTTGTCCCAAACCTTCAAGACCCATCTTCTTGGTCTCTGATGCCCCGACCTCTACCAGGTGTCGCCTCCAGGTGCACCATCTGCTGGGGTCCAGCTGAGCCAACACCTGGTCTTCTGAGAGGCCTGACTGCCACCCGCTTGCCTGAGCCTCGGTCTCCTCCAGCCGCTGCTGTGTGGCTCACCACCCTGCCACCATGCCGGGTGACTCTACTGAGTGGACGTCCCCGTTTGGAGCTGGACACCTGGGCACTGAGCATATGCTTACTCTGTGTCATTCAGCCACAGCCAGGCTTTGAGAGCTGCAACCTCAGCTGGCAGGGCTGCCTGAATCCCCTCCCTGCACAGAGAAGGTGAGGACAGGGTCCCCGAGGGACAGCACAGCGTCCAGGGCCCACTCAGGGCAGAGTGGCAGGGACAACTGAGCGTCTAGCTCTTCAGACCAGATGTCGCACCTTCCTGGGCCGCAGCCTCTCCACCGCCCCTGCGTGGTGAGTGACATCACCGGCCACTCTGGCTCATAAGGCGGGAACGGGCAGAAATGTGGGAGCCCTCATCCCAGCGCCCTGGTGCCCTCAGCTCTGACTTCCCAGCTTGGCACCCCTTCTGCCTCTCCCCTCAGGTCTGGGGTATCCTGCAGGGTTGCCCTAACCCTCCGCCCTGCCCCATGCCCCACACCTACAAGATCTTCCCACATCTGGAATCTGATGCCACCGAGGAGGCATTTGAGCTCTGATGACGCCCCACCCTTGCTGACTGACCGGACGCCTTAGGAAGCGTCTAGGCTCTGTCTTCGCCGTTCCTGGCATGTCTGGACCCTCTCACCTGGGTGGAAGACTTCCTGATGGGATCACCTGTCTCTCCAGCCTCAGGAGAAGGTGTGGAGAGACTGTCCTCTCGAAGCAGCCGCTGACCCACAAGGGAAAAGAGCACCCCAGCTCTCTCTGCTTCTGTAGGAGAACCAGGAGGCAAGACTCCAGAATCCCCAGGGTGGCCCTGCTGTGACAGCTCCTTTGATCCCCGGGGCGCCCTGGGGCCACGTCCCACTCCCACTTCCTGCTGAACTGCTGGAATCCTGGCTCAGGTTTGCTCTGGTTCTGTCCAATTGGGCCACCAGCTCCCTCCTCTCTGCATGCCTGAGCCAGCCCCCCCTCCGCACCCCGTGCCTTCGGCCTGAGCCCCCTCTCCTGCCACCCCGCCCCGCCCTGTAAAGCTTGGTCCCCCAGCTGCCATGGAGAGCAGGGAACCCACATTCAGTGCCTGGGACCAGAGCCCGTGCCGATGGCCGCCACCTTGAAGAGTGGAGGAACAGAAATGCCCCCACCACCCAGCACGGTGGCCGGGTGGGTGTGGAGCCTCCCGTGGGGCCAGGTGCGCCCACGCCTGTGTACACCTCTCAGCGGCACCACCACTGTGCTCCCAGGTCTTCAGGCACGAAGGGCAGATGAGCACTGTGTCCGGTGCGTTGGGAGGAATCGTCTTTCTCCTTCTCCTTCCGAAGGGCGGCCTGCACACACATGGGGCGCACGAGCTTACCCGCAAAGACGCGAGAGCTGGGTCAGGCGCTGGGATGACCCCTGTGCGTGTCCTGAACTCAGGGCAGGTCTGCTCTGAGGCATGTCTGGGCTGGAGCATTCTCAGGGGTGCTCATGGGCCCACTGTGTGTGGCAGTGAGGCTCAGGCTGTTGGGGTGCCCCACACGCTGGGAGTCCTGTCCCTCCAGCACCTCCTCTCTCCAGGCCCACATCAGCCACCTTTATCCAGGAGGAACCCCACATTCCTGGGAAGTGGGGAGCCAGGAGTCCAAGGGCAACTGCTCGACCTTGAGCCCACAGTGTCTGCCTGCAAGGAGGGTCAGGGCCACCTCCCCCTCCTCCCACTGGCCCAGAGTAGGTGCAGCAGGGGTGCGGGCTGCAGGGCAGTCCCACCTCCCTGAAGACAACCTAGAGATTATCAACAGCGTGCTCTCCTGGTTCTCTGATCTGTCCCTATGTCCCCAGGGCTGGGTCCAGAGGGCCTGCCTTTTGCTCTTCCTTTAGAATTCTTGAGAACTGGTATTTGGAGACCTGGCAGACCCAGGGACAAAAATGGGGCTCCCAACAGTCAGGCTGAGTTGCTGCACCCCAGTTTTGTCATCTGGGGCATAAGGTGACTATTTCCCAGGACTATCAGGAAGAGACAAAGAGCAGGTGGAACAGACCTGGCCAGCAGGGGAGAATTCTCTGTGACTGCGAGTCCTCGTCCCCTTCCCTGGCCGCCACCACCTCACCTGTTCTGAGCCTCTGCCTCGGCCCAGTCTACCTGTCACCCCTAAAAGGGGCAGACCGAATGAGGGGAACAGATGTTTGTGAAGCCAGGAGACCTCAGACTGGAGCCCCACCTCCAGCAGAGCCGAGAGTCAGTCAAACAGCGTCTGCCAAGAGGGCAGGCTGGAGACACCGGTGGCCTGGATGGCGGTGGGCTCACAGGTGCCTACTTGTCTCCAATGTCCACATAAACCATGGCAGCTTCCAGGAAGCCAAACACTCCTCTGTACTGTGTTTTCTTTGGGTTTTGAATTACGCCTTTGAAAAGCGTGCTGCTAATTGCAGGGCAGTAAGAAAATGTGTCGGGGAAGCAGAAAACACAGTCTCCCAAAGTTGACCCTAAACTCGTCATAATGCCCAGAGGGAGCTCATCTAGAGGGAAGGCAGCCAGGGTTGAAAATGTCACAAGTTTCCTCTCAGACAGCTCCACTGGCCAAGACCTGGGACAAGCTAGCAGCCCCCGTGGGCTTCTGAGAAGTCCTTTAGGAACCCTTGGGTGGGCAGGAGGCGTGAGATCGATGCCGACACAAATGTGGTGGCGCCGTCCAATTAGCTTGCAGTGTGCGTACCTGGTGACGGTAGCCACTCAGGATGGTCTTCTGGCCCCTCCTCTCCTCTCCAAATATCCAGGGGGCTTCGGCCTTGGACCAGCAACCTCAGAACCTCAGGACCTCCCCACCATGTAAAGGCTAGTCCTCCCCGCCGTAAAGGGGGCTTCTGCCCACAGAGCGGACTTTCGGGTTGGCAGGGACACCAGGTGATTGCCAAGACGTCACCCACAACACGCAGGATTCATCTTCCTTTTGAGCTGACTTATGTCTCCGTGGAGACTTGAGAAATGTAATTGTGGGATGACCTAAGCTTTTGCAGGGAAAAACTTTGAGGCTTCTGGGAATTACAGTACTTAAAACAAAGATGTCCTGCTGTACCCGAGACAAGTCGAGCTGATCTAAATGAAGTCCGAGAGGCCTTCATTACCCATTTCTATGGCTATTAATAATAGCTCACCTTTCCAACAATGCACTACAGCCCCGAGTCATCTATGACGTTTCAGTCATACGGCCGACCGCACAAATGGCAGGGTCCCAACGGGCTCTAACATACAGCTGGGTGCAGGCTTGTGTGATGATGACATTTAAACACCAAAATGACCTAATGGCACACTTCTTAGGACAGATCCCCGTCGCTAAGTGACACAAGATAGCAGCTCTCTCGTAGCACTCATCGGTCACCCCTCACTTACTCATTCACTGCTCAGTGCCCGCGTGGCTGCAGGTGAGCCCTCATTCCTTTGGCACCCACGTGCTGTGCTCTGCCCGTAGGCCGGACTTGGCAGACTCAGGCTCCGCGGGAAGAGAACAATTACCTGTATTACAGGGGTATGCTCACAAGGACTGCAGCTTCAGTTTCCTCCACACAGCCTCTGCCCTGTCCTCGGGAAGCACCCCAGCCCCAGCTGTGGTTCACTCGGGCCTCAGGGGACATTAAAACCACAGAGCAGCTGGTGGACCATGAGGACTGCCGCCCGAATGAAGGCGCAGGAACTGGCAACCAGCACTGAAGTCAGGGCACAAGCCACCGTCCGGCAGCCAGGATGGGCCTGAGCCTCTGCCGCTGCGGGTAACCCAAAGGGCCTCTCTGTCGAGTTCATGACAGACAGGGACAGTGGACTGACCAAGAATCTTATGCCAAAGCCACTGGCATCAACAGAGATCACAGGAGGAATCCTCTCTTGTGTACTCACTCTGCTTCTCCAGGCATGGGTACCCTGGCCCATCCACTGGCCAGGCTGGTGCCCAGGTCACCAAGTTGGGGGGGACATGGTTTTTGGTTTGCATTTGTTTTTGAGTCCCGCTTCTCCTGGCCTGGTGCTAGATGCGGGGACCAGGCCCACTTGGAACACATGTTCCTTCTACAGTGGATGACAGAGCTCACCAGTTAACCATTGATTCCTTACTGAGTGCTTCTAAGTCTGGGTGCTGGGGTCAAGGATGAGGGGGCGGGGCACGACGACCTAACAGAGGTCATTAGGACATCAGTGGGGTCCTGAACTGAAAACAGTTTTTGGTAACTTCTGCTGACAGTGGAAGACATGTGTGGCATGTGGGTCTTTGCAGAAAGGGGCATCTATTGGTTGGATGCCTGGGATGGCCAGCGAAGTGACAATGACATCAGCATTAGCCTTTACTTAGAAGTACAATTGCATCTTTTCTCCCCAACATTTTCAAACATAGGAGGAAGCTACCATGGGAGCAGGATGCATTCCCACGCTCACTGATGAGCATGATAACTCTGCGATGACAGTATCGACTCCCAGACATTAACCTCCTGGCTGCGGGGCTGGGAGTTTTGAAATGCGATCTCGGCAGCTGTAGTTATAATTGTTTTATGTCACATTGACCGGGCAGGTTTACCATTTTTAACAGCACTCTTTAAAAGTCCAGTGACATCTGTTGAGAGTTTAATTGCGAGTGTTAAAAAAAAATCATTAAAGGAACAGTCAAGAGATCAATTTTCATACTGTTTAAACAACACGGTGGCCATCAGGCGGTGGGGGAATCTGGCGATGTGGCTAATTTAATCTCCCAAGTGCAGCGCAATGCACAGGGAGGCAGGAGGGGAGGGAAGACCATTTAAATAAAGTCGGAGAGGGAGGCGGATGGAGGCAGAGGGAGCAGGGGGAGCCAGAGAAGGGAAATGAAAAAAAAAAAAAGACACTTTCTCCCGTTGGAAAGTATTTTTCACCCCCACCTTGGACTGAGCGCTCCAGCCCAGAGGGATGGGGGCGCCCGGTTTCCCTCGGGTTTCGTACGTAGGGGTGGGGAGGATGCTTCGAGGGGTCCCACTCGGAGCAGCCCCCTAGGAGTCTCGCTCAGGCGGGCTGCCTCTTGCGCCGGCCGGCGACTTTGCGCCCGCGGGCGCCGCCACTTTTGTTCTCGGCTCGGGGCGGCCGGCGGCGGCGGGGCAGCAGTGCGCACGCGCGAGCGGGGCGGGGGCGGGGCGGGGCGGGCGGCAGGCTCCGGCACCGCCCCCCGCCGCCCCGGCCGGCTCCATCCGGGCACTGCCGAATTAGCATCGTGCCGAGGCACAACTTTGCCAAGGCCCAGCGAGATCCAGGCGCGCGCCGGAGGAAATATAGTCCCTGCCAGCGGGCGGGCGGGAGGGCGGCCGGCGCGGGCGGGCGCGCGCGGGGCTGCGGCCGCCGGGGGGCCATGCGCCCGGCGGCGCCGGCAGCCCGGGGACCCGGCGCAACTTGCCCCGCAGCCTGAGAAGTTGAGGTGGCCGCGGGCTGGGCGCCGCGGCTCCCCACTGCTTTTCCTCCCCTTCACAGCCCCATACCCCCCGCCCCCCGTGCGGCCGTGGAGGAGGGTCTCCTCCCCCGCTCGCCCCGGGAGGCCCGGTTGGCCCCCGTCCGCTCCCGCCCCCGCGGAGCCGCGCAACTTCCCCGGAGCTGGGGCAAAGTGAGCGCAAAGTGCTGCCCAAGTTCCCGGGATGGAGCTGCAGAGCCGGCCGGAGGCGCTCGCCGCGGAACTCGCACGTCACCAGGTAGGCGGCCCGGACCCCGGGCCCGGGGTCGGGGCTGCAGGCCAGGGACCCAACACGGCGTCCTGTTCCTCCTCATAGGGTCTACACGGATCGAGGTGCCCGGAGAGGCTCCTCTCTCGAAGCCGCCCCGGGGGTGGGGGGAGTTTGTACTTGCACAGAACCTCCCCCCCCCCCGCATGCGCTCCCCCACGGTCCCCCTCTCGTGCCATCCCGCACGGTTTGGGAGCTTGGGGCCCTTGGGACCCGAGCGCGGCGACTGCTCTTTCTTGACGCTGGGTCTGCAGGACTGAGGGTGCCGGGAGGGGGACCCTTTCCTGAGCTGCCCCGGTGTGTGTGCACAGACCCCTCCGGCTCCAATCCCCCGTGCAAACCTGCAGTTTGCAGAAGTACTTTTGGCGATTGCTGCTGGGGCGAGCCGCGGCGTGGCGGCCGGAGCCCGGGCGGTATTGCGGCGTGCGCGCGTGTGTGTGTTGGGGAGATTAGGACGCGACTTGAATATTTATGAGGTTTGCTCGACACGGACTCGCCGTGTTTACTTGGCTCTTTGTTCCTCCCCCCTCCCCCCCGCCACACACTCACACTCACACTCACTCGCACACGCACCCCGGCCTGCAAACTTGCACGGCTGGGGCGCGCCGCCGGGTGGCCTCGGCCCCCGCCCCGCCCCGCGAGCTGCCCCGATGAGGCGGCAGCCACAGGTAAGCGGCCCCGCGCGGCACAGCCGGCCGCCGCGCGAGCGGGACGCGGCCCGGGGAACTTGGGGGAGGGGGGCGCGCTGCAGGCGGCCCGGCCCACGGGCGGCGGGGCTGGGAGCTGGTGCTCACGGGGCCCGGGGCGCACTTGACCCCTCCCGGGGCGACCGACTGAGCCCATTCCTCCGTGTCTCCGCAGAACGGCGACCTCAAGAAGCAGATCCACGAGAGACAGCCGCGGATCGCCGCGCTCAGCGACAAACAAGTAAGCGAGCGGGGTGGGAGGAGGGGTCGCCCGGCACTTTGGCAGCACCCTAAAAAGTGCCGGCCTGGGCGCCGCACGCTCCGACTCCCGAGGGAGTCCGTCTCCGACCCTCAAAGTTCACCCTCTCCCCGTTTCTGCAGAGAAAGAGCCGGGCTCTCGCAGGCCGTGGGGAGAGCGAGGCTCCGGCAGTGGCCGAAAGAGGGAAGCTGCACTTAAAAGGCGGCGAGCAGCCCGGCGTCCATTTTGACTTGGTGGACATGTTTTTGGAATGTGGCGATTTCTCCGCGGCTCGGGGTCCCCCACGCTGGCGTGAGGGTGGGGGCACGGGGGTGGTGATTCGGGCCCGGACGCCAAACTCCTTGGAAGCGATTTCTGGCTTCCATCGCGAATCGTGTTTAAAGGACCGTCCCTCTGGGCTCCCCGCTCCCTCTACTCCAGCATCACTTTTTATTCTTGGAACCTGACGCCAGCTCCGGGGAACAAAAGAAAGGCGCCCCCAGGACCCCCCCCACCTATTCTGCCCCAACTTTGGTCCCCGGGTATTAGGTGTAAAGTGGGATGCGCGGGAAGCCCCTCGCAGTGGGGGGCACGGCCGCCGACCCCCTGCCCGGCCCCTCCCGGGAGGAAAAGTTGTCCATTGTCACTTAGTTGCGCTGAGCTCAGCGCTCGGGGTTTCAGCACCACGAACAGATGCCGCCGCCGGAGCGCCGGGCCGCGCGCCCCC